>CACSLK010027833.1:13600385-13611019 GCA_902706635.1 Striga hermonthica
GGAACCTTACAGAGTTGTAAGCCACTTCTATCCGTTGCCAATTTAGAAACCACATGGTAGTTAGTTACCTGTTATAAGAAGAAACAATTCACTATATTCATTATGTTGTAACTTATGCATATAAAGCTACAATATTCGTAAGGGAAAAACGAAAAAAACGAAAGAAAAAATAAAGAACCTACAATATGACCAAAATCGTCCCAGATAAAGCCGGAACCCGATCCTTCCACTTTTGCATTCTCTTCATCAGCTACACCGTTTTCAGAAGTGCTCTTTGGGACTTTAGCTAACTCAATGTCCTTGATAAAAACCACAGAGGATAAATTTTCCTACAAGTTTGACAAAAAACTGAGTATTTTAACCAAATTTAACACAATCAATTACTAAATGCACTACACAGAGAAGCCATTGCATCATCCAGTACTTAGTTTTCAAGATTATCAAGTGGGCTTTTCTGGTTCACACAACTCGATTTCATCAAAGTCAAGTCATCAACTTCATGAATAATATAAGCTCCCATTCAACTTACATTGCAATATAACTAAAAGGGCCTCTCCAAATTTCAGAAAATAACAGGAAAAATTCAATCTTTTTTTCTTTTTTCTTCTTCTTCTTCAAACTAAATGCAAAGAAATGCCATGAATTTGAGTACCTGGAAAATTCGAACAACCCGGTTTTCTTCTCCGTCAAGCTCATCATCCATTTCTTGGGCTATGGCGGGCTGTAAAGTGGGCTTTATTCCATTTTGATGCAAATGCAAATAAGAGGCCACCAATGAGGAAGTAAAAACTACAGATCTTCGTCTTGTTAAACAAAGGGTTGGCTTTGAATTTGAACAAGACGACGAAGATGAGGGGTTTTGATTGGGTGGTTTTGGGGTTGATGCGCACACCACAGAACCCAATTTCGCCATTGAAATTTGATAAGAATTGAAGGTTTTTTTTTTTTTTTTTTCTCCTGTGGAGGAAAAGCTTACTTTAGGATAAACCTAAATTAGCGTTTTGCATTTAAAATATCTTTTTCACAATTTTAGCTGTTTGACTTTACAAATCCGCTAAAATAAATAGTTTGGTAAACAGCTTTTAAACATAGTTTTTTTGACTTTGCAGCGTTTTTAATTTTAGCGGATCAAAATAAGAAAGCAAAAAAGTCTGAATTGCCCACTCTGGTTCTCTGTCCCTTCCATTTTTCTTTCCTATTTCCAAATTCTCTCGTCCAAAAAAATCTTCTTCTCTGCTAGCGTTGCAGCCCTTCCGGTTGCTCTTCACCGCTAGGACCACCGCCTCCGCCAGCCCACCGCCTCCGCCAGCACATCCGACTCTTCCGCCGACGCATCCCACTCTCTTGAGAGAGCGAAAGCCCTTCACACAGAGGTACTCTCTCTTCTCTCTCTTTCTTTCTCTCGCACACACTCACTCTCTCTGTTCATCATCAATTTGAAAAGGATTCAAGGTGAAAACATAAACATAGGCTGATAATTGGGATTGGAATGTAATCAAAACAACTGATAGTTCTAAATCTTAAATTTAGGGTTCATATTGACAATAAAGAAACCGATTGTTATTGATTTGGAACAATAACTTGATGTTTCATTTTTTCCCTCTTTTCTAGGGCAATTCATTTTACATTCTGATGTTGGAATACAAAATCTATGGGGTTGAGGACAATAACTATTAGCTTGCCTAGAATTTGGATTATAAAGTTGCAAATATCACTTTTGCAGTCAAATTTTTCATACTTTCTTTTACTTTTTTTTCTTGGTTTTTATTTTTGTTTAGAAAATTTTGGTCAGTTCTTTTTTTTTTTTTTTTTTTTTTTTTTTTTTTTTTATACTACATTTAGTCCCCATGCTGTAATGAAGAGACTAAGATATATACATGTAAGAAGATAACTAATTGTTACACATTTTTTGCAACTTCAATATTGTTGTGTGGTGGATAATTTGATTAACTATTGTTATTTTTGTCTTGGTGGTTATGTGAGCAACCATGATGTTTGATTTTGTTTGTATGATGTTAATATATTGTTTTCCCTTGTGACTTATTAGTTTTCAACTTAATTAAGCTTAGAGCTTAAATGTGTGTTTGGAGTTGTTAACATACAATAGCTTATTGAAAATAATGAGAATTTCCCAATGGGCATACATGGCATTGTTGTGGATGATAACCTAATTTGCTTGATGTTTTTTATTACTCTGCCTATGAAATGCCAATACCATGGTGTTTTTCCTCTTCTGCAACTTTTTCTCTAATATGTTCATTTGTTTTGGTTGATTGGGGCCAAAATTTGTATGGAATTTTTTAAATTGACAGAATCAAGAATTAAAAAAAAAAAGAGATAATTTGTGATAAGAACTGGATAAAGCAAAAATTAGATTACCTTTATCAGTTGATGCAATTCAAACACATAGAGATTGTATAGTTTCCAAAATATGATAAATGGTGGTTGTAGTATGGAACTAATAGGTTATATACATCATTTATATATATCAGAAGGAAAATTTCTAATACAACTATGTTAGGAACATGATACAAAGAAGTTGTAAAAAAGAGAGCACATAACAACTTGAAAGTCATATTTCACAAAACAAATGGTCCAAAAGATCCTCGTATTTAAAATTGTGAAATATATTTTTTCCAACTCCATGTCATGGTTTTACTTGAAGATGCTTGTAGGTATCTTGGTTATTATTTTGGGTACGGTTTAAGCAATATTTTTTATGCTGTTTTTGAGTAATTAAGTAAAGTTCTAAGTGTCTATATGTATCAGATATTATGTTCACAGGAATTTGGTTATGTTTAAGTTTAATTAATTGAATTGATAGAATTTTTAACCGACTGTGTTTCCTTTTTTCTTTTCAATTCTTTTTCATTTTAGTAAATTGTTTTAAGATATCCTGCAAGTGACTTTTTTGCTTTGAAAGTTAAGGTTGGTTTACTTTTATGTTTTTTTATTTACTTCTCATCTTATAATAAGTGTAAATCTTAGTTATATATTTTCACGTGTTATGTTTATAGGAAAACTCTAAGTATGAAGTGTTTCGAGAAGAAGGGATCGAGACAGAACTTGAGTGTAAAATGGATCAGATTTTTGCTATTTTTGCTATTTCTGCTCAAGGAAAGCTCAAATATACTCCAGCATTAACTCCACAACAAACACATGTGATGCAAGAAGTCAAGGATGTGTATGTTCCTTCTCCAGTGCATGAGAGCAGCACTAATGTTTATGGTGGTGACAACTGTTGTGCGGTGGATGAATCATGGGATGAGGTATGGACAGATATTAGCCCGTCTCGTACACCTACCCCTATCCCTTCTCCTGGTGACATACGGATTGAAGCAAATGATGGGAGAAAGGGTAAGAAGTCTTTAGCTGGGGGCTTCTCACAAAGTAGTAAGGCTGCAAGAACCAACAAGAACCAACTCAGGTAAGAGAATAGGGGCTACAGCAATTCAAGAAATGCTTGGAGGAATGATGCAAACAATTTCAGAAAGAAACCATTCAACAGAGGAAATTACTACTTCAATAACACGATGAGTTTGCACATGGATATAGCGAAGTCAATGAAGGAAAAATGTAACTATGACCTTGGGGATGCTATGGCGAAATTATGCACTCTTTCGGATTTGACAGCTACTTCGCCAGAATTTTTCTTTGCTTGCACGATGTTCAAAGATCCACAAAAAAGAATTATTTTTTTTTGGAATGCCTGATGATAACAGTAGGGTTGAATACATTAAATACATGTATAAGGAGCATAAGAAAACATATACTTAAGTTTATTATATCTTTACTTTTTGATGGTATGATTCTGAATGATGTGTTCCTTTTATTTTTTGGACATAGTTTTGGGTTGTATGGTAATGTTGGATGTTTATCTATTGATGGTTTATTTTGGTATTTGTACTTTCTACAATTAACTTTATTAATCTATGAAGTTACTTTTGTAAAATTGATATAATTCTTTTATTCTAATTTTTGCAGGCATGGAAAATAATGATGTGAAAATTAGGCAACTTCTTCTGTATGAACAACAATATCTTCAATGCTTAGAGTACTTGAAAGAAGAAGATGAATTTTGGACCAAAATAGAATCATTTGTTCATGTTTTGCACTTCATAATTATATCAGAAGAAATACAATTGGTGATCCGGGCTTTAGAGATATTGATGCGAATCCTGAATTCATAGCTCCTGATGTGTTCCACGATGTTGAAAATAGTTCTGCACAAGGTGATGAGGAAATGAGGACTCGGGAGATGGCAAACGTTCGTAATGATATAACTTCAAGTTTGATGGCATCCAGACGTCGCAAAGTATTTGTTTTTTTCTTTTTCTTTTTAATTTTTATTTTTTAATTATAATAGTGAATATTGCGATTGAGCCACATTTATATTTTCCATTAGTATTTTCCATTAGTATGACTTATCGTTGGCTTTGTTTATATGGCGTGAACTTAATTACTCGATCATGAAATATTTTCATTTTATTATTGTTTATATATTTTTTATCATATATTAATCATTTTAATAAATATTTTAAATATTGAATATTTTTATTTTTTAAATTATTAAAAGTTAAACATAAATTAAAATGATAAAGTATGTTGATGTCCTTATAAGTAATTTTACATGTTAATAGCTAATTGAAAAAGTTAATTTTACTAAACATTTTTTTACAAACAGTTAACGCGATCAGCTGGTCAAAACAGCTAATGCAACCAGTTAGTCAAAACAGCTAATACAAACAGCTAACAGCTAACAGCAACAGTTGATTACCAAACAAGGCCATAATAAAATTTCCACTAATTAACTTATTCAAATTGACACAGATTTTGAATCACTTGAAAGTTGAAACCGACACTTAATTACACTCCAAAACTCATATTTATATTTAAAATAAAAAATAAAAAAGTAATATATAGCATATAACTACTTCTCTACACCCGGTGCAGCTACACCACCGACGGCCCGCTCGCCCGGCCCGCTTGAAACCTTATCTGCATATTAAACCGTCTTATAAACTCCTCAACTCTTCGGTTTAATTCTTCATCGGACATTATCGAAAACTCATCTTCCTCCAAAGTGGGCCCCACACGATCATATTTCTCCGACAACGTTTTTCTCATGACCAATTTCTCCTCATTTTCTCGCGATATGTTCAATTTCCCCGAAATAGATCGAACGTAATTTTTTGGCCCATTTAAATTTTTACTTTCATAGCAATTTTTACCAATCATTTTCTCACTCGAATTATTATCCACCTTTTCACTGTCATCGAATTTTGTAGTATTTTTACTTTCCACGACTCGTATTATTCTCTCACGAGTTTCTTGGTAAACTTCTTTTTCACGAGATTTTACCACGAATGACGAGTCGCCATGTGTCGTGGCGCTGAATTTATGATATCCGCCGTAAAAGTCATCGTGATTTTCTCGGGAGGCCCTAAAATCGGATGCGATGATGAGAATAAGGGTGTTAAGTGTAATAAACCAAAACTTGGGGGTACATAAGAGATTTGAGGGGGAGAGGTTGAAGGTGTAAAACACTGAAATGTAAATTATGATGGATACCATAAAGGCCCATAATGAAATCCGGTTGGAATTATTGGGGTGTTTTTTGAATTTCTCGAAATTGAGGGGGCTTTGGGTGTGATCTAAAAGTGAGATGGCCATTTGTGGAGAGTTTTTAGAAGCTAATAAAAGTTTGTGGGGTGGGTGGGGTGGGGGGGAATTGGATTGAATATGAAGAGGTGTTATTTATAGGGGTATTTTGGGGTAGGACAAAAAAAATATTATATTGGATAAATATTATGCATGATGCATGTTGCATGTTATATATGTCATAGTTTAGGTTTGGCTAATAATTGAGTAGCTTGAAATTACATTCCTATCCTTTGGTTATTTAGAACATTAATTAGTATATGCATGTGACATAGATTATATGTGTTATTGTTAGATTGTCTAACGGTTAGATAACCAGTCATACCTTCTTACAAAAAAATGTAAATATATATATATATATATATATATATTATGAAGTATCATCATTTTAGTTATATTATATTTAATCGCTTGCTCTTCTAATTAATTATTTTCTTAATAAAACAATTCAATATAAATTAAAATTGCACTTAAAATCCATGAGATTGAATGTGATATTGATAATTACAATTCTAAGGGTAGCTTGTATAGAGAAAAAATTTTTATTTATGTGGATGTAATCTTATCTTCATAAGAAGTGGTTAGTAATAATAGTATAAATAAGACAAAAAATTAATATAATTGTTTTAATTCACAAACAAAAGAAGGTAGTGTATTGAATGTTAGGATTTCTTTTTTTGGGCAGATATTTTGCAAGAAACTATGGGCAAGTTATGTTATTTGGTGAATGGCATTCAGACTGTATATAGCTTGCTTGTAGCGTGTTTTATGTATATAGAGTATCGTTATAGGTCAAAAAAGACCCTCGATCGGCTCGGTTCGACTTGATCTGTCTTCCTCGATCGTCGATGGATAACCTTCGTGACATGCAAAAACTCGACACCGGAGGGTGTTTTCCGGTGAAGAGCCTCCAATGCTTAAGTTAGAGAGTTGTTAAAGACGGTGAACAATATTGTATGTAAGTGTATAGAGAGTATAATGTACTAAAAAGCATATGTCACTCCCTTTAATCTGGAGAAATTACCTTGTTGCCCAAGATTGTCCGAGTGAGCTGTCCGTGTTCGTACTGCGCGAACTGTCCAAAATGCCCAATTCTGTTAGGTTTATTCTATTAATATTCATTCTTATCCATTAGTATGCTTTATTAGACCGCCTAATTGTATGACTAATCTGAACACCTCGAGGTAGAATGTTGCGCCAGTCGAGCTTGCATATCTTGTCTGGCTGGTCGATCATATGACCAGTCATGCCTTCAGGTCGAGTTTCCATCAGGCCATTCGATAGCCTTGACTCGACTTGCCTGTGTTTTTTAATCTTTTGATGTCTCCCACGATATTCTATAACAACGTTCGACATGGGCCTGTACTTTCGTTCGACCAGTCGTTCGTTCGTCCTAACCAGTTAGTTTATCTGTTCTGCCAGTGTGGTTACCGATATCAGTTATAGTCAATTGTATTATCTCGATAAACGGGTTAAGATAATTAACTAGTATATATTCAAAGTTCGATTCAACTTGAAGAGCAAAGATTGTCCACGAAAAAACTGACAAGTTCATCCTACAAGGAGAGTTATTATAGGTCGATGTACGACTTAGGAGAAACCGGAGTCCTTTAAGGGCCATGTAAGCAAGTTCGAAAAAGAAAGGGAAGTTTATAAAGATATGAAATGAGATATAATATATATTTTCTTGATTTTGGCATAATCTAGTTGAATATAAGAGAACTTGGAGAAAAAAATATCATATTTAGTATTAACAAGTCCTAATGTATGAAAAATTGGCTTGAATTCCTTAAGGCTGTGTTTTGTAAAACTAGTTGATAATTGATAAACTAGCTTATTACTTATCAGTAATTTTCGAATTAATAGCTTATTTATCTTATAAACTAACTAGATAAACTATATGATAACTTATTTATCTACCAAATATAGCTTAATTTTATATGCATGTAAACTAGCTCCAACATGCTGTAAATGCTTCCAGAATTTTGCAAGTCATTAAATTTTGATCCTAACTTACGAGAACCTATTTTGGAAGGTGCGAGAATCAAGTATTGAATTGCAATTTTTGATATATATTTTATTCTTATTTACATAATCATCATGCAATCACTTGACAAATATAAACATTTAAAAAATAAAAAAATAAAATCACAGAGCACAAATTCATTTTGATAACCAAAGTGTGGTAATTGAGGGACGCCATGGTGGCGTGGGAGCAAATGGTAGTTTGATACGAACATTCGGGAATTCATAGACGGGAACTGGGAGGTACGCTTTTTAATGATTGGCGTGAATTAAATTTTGCAGCGGACTCGCTTGCTTGCTGGCTACACTTAGTCTAGGAGGACTTCATGTGTTACAGGCCTCTCCGGGAGAAGTTAAACTATGGCTGGAACACGATATTCTCGGTATTTTCCATCCACGAAACTTAATAATTTGATTTTTTCTTAGACTTTGTCTCTTTTTCTGAACCGACAAAAAAAAAAAATCATAACTTAAACTTTAGTTTATCAGTATTAGATTTCACGCCCGACACTAAATCCATGAGGTAACAAAATTTGACCCCATCTAGCACAAACATTTCATCTTTTGCATATAATTGCATTTTGTGGGCCTTAAATTTTTCTTGTCTTACAAGTTTACCCCATTGAAAAATTATTTCTTTAAAGGACGTGGCAATCCAATCATACAGCATAGGGCCGCTAGATTACCGCCACGTAAGCTATTAATGACGCGTGCGCATTGTATTTTGATCCCAGCCGCCCATCTTGCCGATTAAAGTATTAGCATTAATAAACCCCTGATATTGGGAGCTTTATTTTGTCAAATTCACGTAATTGTTAAATAAAGGACAATTATTAGCTAATGATCTATCTCGAGTTTCCTAATCATTTTTAAGAAGAGGCTAAAAATATTAATTACCTACTAATTAAACATTGACACGGGATCATGGAGTTATTGCCGTATACTTCAAATTTATGTGAAACGGAATTGATATTTCTATATAACTATAATTATTTAGAAGTTGTATCGAACTCGAGCTCGAGCCTCGGCCTTTATTAAAAAGGTAGTCAATTCGAGTCCACTTGAATTGAATTTGACTCGTAAGAGTTGGTTAATGAGTCTTAGCGAGTCGAGATCGAGCATTAATTAAATAGTCGAATTATATATGTTAATAGTTCAAGAAATTACTGTAAAGAAAGCAACTGATTATCAAGAATAACACACCAAACCTATTTAAATGTATATAATTATTGCACTTGTTAAACGAAACGGGTTGCTCATGCTCTAACCTTGTTAAGACTCATTAGGCTCAAAAAACAATTTTTTTAAAGTAAATTTCCAAACTTTTTCCACAACTCGACTCGTTATGTTTGATAAACGACTTGAGTTGTAACTCATTTATCGACTTGGCGGAGCTCGAATATAATCGAGTCAATTCATTTACAATTTTACTTGTATCTAACAACGTTATAATTTACCGCGTAAAAGCCAAGATCTATAAACAGTTTCCTAGAAATAATATTTTGAGAATGTTTTGAAAGTATATCAAATTTGTGAATTGACGGTACTTGATTTATAATTTAGATCTAAAATTCATTATCTTTTTATAATAGTCATAATTTAACTTGATTAAAAAAAAACATCGTTCAAAATATTTATTTTTTATAGCTTACCAAATAAAATACCTTGTTTACTTATATGAATATTATATTATGACGTGTCACGAAAACAATTCTAATTTTTGTACATATGACTTGAGATGCCATTAACCTTAAGAAAAGAACTCCTCAACTTGAGTTTCTTGTGACGCAATGGGCTCAGGCCCAATGAAAAGGAAAACAAACTAAAAAAAATAAAAATGAAAGAGTAGTAGTAGGCCCACGGGATACGAAGTGTAAATTAATAAAAACATAATAAACATTTGTGCATTTATCTTTTTTAATTTACATATAAATGTAGATATTAATGTAAATGGTGAAAATTAAGACAATTTACTATATACTAAACTCAGAAACTAATTAAGGTTGATTAGATATTTCAGTTCTATTTGATTACTCAAGATTTATTGGAAATTCAGTATATAACAACTAAGATTTTGTTTGTTACCCAGCATAAGATAAGACGAGAGCTGTAAACGAACCGAATGTTCGCGAACAAAAGCTCGTTCGTGTTCGACAAAAGCTCATTCGTTTGTTAATCGAGCCGAGTTCGAACAAAAAATTAGGCTCATTTAGTAATCGAACGAACACGAGCCCGATCGTGAAGGTTCGATTATGTTCGCGAACATTATTTTAATATAATTTTATATATATTTACATAATATTTTTAATAAAAAATCTAAAATTCTAATTTAATTCTTTTATTTTAAAGTTCAAACGAACAAATTTCGAGTTAATCACACATATTTTAAAAAATTTATGTATTTAATTATTCGAACACAAACGAACTCGAACTTTGATGAACAATTAACGAACGAACTCAAACATGATTATTTGCTCGAAAAATAAACGAACGAACACGGACACTGTTCGAACGTAAACGAACAGCCCAAGCTCGCTTCGATTTGTTTACAAAACTAGATAAGACTATGCTTATCAATCTAGGTGAAAACTTGCGTTTGATAACTATGATTGTAGCCCACCAGACTATGATTGTAAAGAGCCATGGAATCTTCTTGGATTTTTTTTTTTCATTATTTAATTAAAAGCATTTGGATAGGTTTTGCACATGGATATTGATCTTATAAATCATGTAACCAAAAGTCACAAGATGCTTGGTCACATGAGGAGCCGTTGAATTGTTTCTATTTTAGTGATAAACTAAATGGTCATATTGTTTCTTCAGACTGGAATTTGATGGGGGAAAGTACATTGAATTAAGAGAGAAATAAGACTTGAAAAGTTGAATTTTGTCCCAATTATTAATGACCAAAGGTTAATGGATAAATTCATATTTTATCCCTACTATTG
>CACSLK010027833.1:13611740-13622829 GCA_902706635.1 Striga hermonthica
GAATATTACAGTGACAAGTTTTTCAAGTTTGAATCATGATATTTTGACTTCTTTAGTAGTTTATACTTCAAACTTTATAACTTGTTATAAGTACCATTCATTAGTTGTATTTAATATATTTTGTAGCTTTTTCAAAATGACAATTCTCGATGCATGGAAGAAGGTCAAGAATGCTAGCTCTCTCTTTTCTCGCTTTTTTCATCCTCCTCCAAGGGTGTATAACTATGTTAGCCCCGACAACTTTCTTAGCAAGGTACTTTTTGAAAAATATAAATCGCAATTGCTCTTAAAATTTTTATGTCTTTAAAATACAAAATTTTGTGTTTTGATTGGCAGTCTTTCCCTCCTATTCCATTACAATTTGTAGTGCAATCTGTGTACGCTGCAGCTTTGAAAGGTCAGATAGACGGGCAACATTATATTTGCTGGAAGAGAGATTTCAAAAAGATGGGGATTCATGGCAGAAAAAGAAGTGGATTCTAGTATGCTTCCAAAACCGTTTATAAGAGCTTAACATGTTGATAAGTTCGTAGGGATTTGAAAGCAAAAAGTTTCACCGATGAAAAATTGAGGGTGTTGGCCGACATGTGACCGAATGTGTTTGTTGATCCTGATAGGAGCATTGATATCAGTGAGAGAGCGTACAAAGCGTCACTATGGTTTATGTGCTATGAATGGCATCACCACGGCAATCATTCAGGTCTTACAATGAAGGAGTACTTTGACTTAGCGATGCTCCTATACGAGAACACATTTAAACTAAAGCCCAGTAAGTTTCTTATATTATGTCTCAGTATCGTCATTACTATTTAATTAATCTAACTACCCATATAATCCTTTAAGAGAGGTTTAACTAATACATAGACATAGCAATAACTAAGAAAGTACACGCAATATGTTCCCTAATCACATTTAGGCACACAACTTTGAGAAACGACAACGATTTACCTCATCGATCTTCTAAGATGTTGGTCCCATAGGGTTCTAGTCCTTAATGGCTTTCCTAGCGATGTGGTTTAGCCCCAATGGCCAGACCTTGCCGCCACTTGAGATGTCCCTTCTCAATCGGAACTCCGACACCTCCGTCGATATGATATTCAAATCTAACGTGTTGTTCTTTCTAGAAAAAGATCATTTAGATCAAAAAATTTTATCATTATTTTCAAAGAAAATGCAAGACTATAAAAAGCAATAAATCAAGAAAATACCCGAATTAACACGAAGCTGATACCCAAAAATTCTTCTGCCGACCCACTTCACTGAATTTGTGCTCGCGCACTGTACAGACAAGACAGAGGGACACCTTTTTCCAAAATCTTTTGATACGAAATTTACACCTCTGGCCTATTGGTGGGGCCACCACGATGTTGTTGAAATTCGCCACCATCTAGTCGTTGAATGGGTTTTCCTTCACGGTAGGTTCTCGGCAGATGAAACCCCTTCTTCAGGAAGGAGTCGGATTTTTCTTCTCGTGGACTAACTTGGAACGCTGTGGACCAGAATCCTCCCGTCGAAGAAGTCAAACAAACCACCTCCAAAATTTGTTGTGAACTTCTTATGTTTGAAATTGGAGGCTGTACATTCCACAAGAGGGTTCTTAGTGTGCTCACTGCAAGAATAATGACTCACAGTAAAAATATCAAATGCGAGAAATGCAGAATCAAATTCATGATAAGAGCACTCACTAACAAAATTCTGCATGGTCCCACTAACTGTAGAAAAAAAATCACCTCATTTCACGCAGGAACAGGTGGAGCCGTGCGTGCTAAATTTCTCAGTATCTTCTAAACATTATATGTGTGTATTCCCCTGACACATCCACCCTTACATGACAAAAAACAAATACTAAAGAATCATCAGGAAGAATTCAGATAGTGCATATTGCAAGTAAACCTCATAAAACAATTCACATCTTATGAATCCAGAGTTCCTGGTATTAATGCTCCTTAAACAAATACACACCATTAATCCAGAGCAATTCACATTTTTCCTCATTCTAACAGCAAGCAAGAATCTCATTCCATATAAAAAATAAATATATGAGAAACATACATTTGAATACACGTTATTGCACATTTGATAACTAACAAAAGTTTCAAAATAATGCAGCCCCAAAATATTATGCATTGACCGTAAGAAATTTGTTTCGTTATCTAATAACAACATGGAAGTCTCAATTTACGATATCAGGTAGCCAATAAGGAAAATGATTATAAACAGGCAAGAGAGTCTCACTTCCATCTTATCGTCATCCTTGGAGTAGACAACAACCTCCATACGTTTAACCGTAATCAAGTTCCCCTCGGATCCGTTGCCTCCATGCCTGTATTCAAACAAGAGCTTACTCTCCATAAAGAATGAAATGAACAAACAGTGACCCCTTTTTTTTGTGTTCAAGATGAGTCATTACACAAATATTTAGGAAAACGAAATACACCAAAAGAAAATTCAGATTGTAAAAAGAAATACATACCAAAGTCATAACATACAATTGTTATGAACTAATGCTCTCCCTTAGTAGAACCAGCATACTGTGAATCGTACGTCTCCAAAAGCTTCTCCTCCTTCTTCTCCCTCGCCGAACAGCCGCCGGTTGATTTTCGAATCCAGTTGGTTAAACCACCTCAGCCTGGAACTTTTTCCTAAATCAAAATCAAAACCAAAATCGATAAACACGGCACCAAATGTGCAAATACTCCACATCTAGATAAAGCCAAACAAATACTCCAATTTCTCCCCCAAAAAAGTTTCAAATTTTAAAAAATATAAAACAAATTAGAGATGAAAACCTGATAGTCCAAGGAGTTTATATACTCCACATCTTTTTTTTTCTCTTTTTCGATAAGTTACACAAATTTCACAGAAGATTTGAAGTCCCAAAATTCGTGTATATGGCCAAACTACAAACCACGAATGAATGATTCCAAAATAAAATGTGCACCAAGATATAAATCAAAATCATCCAAAAAAAAGAGAAAATCTTACTTATACGTATCTTCAATCCACGACCTGCCCGTTTTCCCCTGGCAGCCGCCGGTCTGCTTTTCTCTGACTTAGAGCGTTTATGTGGCCCAGACAGCCGGCCCATGTCCTATCCCTGTATTCCGATGACTCGATCAACCCCGACTCAATAGCCATGAAGTCCTCCAACAGAACGTAAAAAATCATTAAAAAAAAAGAAAGAAAAATACATGAAATCTTACCTATGCTCATCTTCGGTGCACGACCTGCTCATTTTTTAGCAGTCACCCATGCCTATCACTATATTCCGATGACTCAATCAGCCCCGACTCAATTCACCTAGAAAGATTGGAATCCATCATGTAGAAACAAATTTCAAAGTGTTAGTTAATCATGTAAGTAGATAAAATAATATAATAACAATAATAAATCACTATCAAATAAACACAAACAGTACACAGATACATAAAAATTCTATGTAAAAATAAGAAATAAAAGTTCAGCATCACTATCAAAGAAGTTCCAATCTAAATTCTTTTCAGACTTAAAAACGTACATATTTGGGACAGAAAAGAAGTCTTAATCATAAGCAACCTCGTCCGATTTACTAAATAGAAAAATAGATAAATAAAAAAACAAAGACAGACAATCGTCTCAAGGTAATTCAAATAAAATTATTGTCTTGACTTCTAATTGCCACCAAGATGAATAAACCAAGCATACATATTAACAATGATCAAGATAGTTACATTTAAATTTTTAACCCCCTGGTCCCCCTGAAATCACCATTATGATGTCAATTTTACAGAAAATTAAAATGTTATCACAGCATCAAAGTCAGTGGAAGAAGACCTATAAGCCCAGAAGATAACAATTTGACACTTAAACAAGTTGCATTGCTAATCTAATCAAGGTCCCCAAAATCAGTTTGCATAAAACCTGGAATAAATATATTTTTCCTCAAAAAATCAATAAGAACCTCCTTATAGATTTACCAAAACAGAAAACATATTTAGTTAAGGACTTGCATCACAAAGAACCGAATCGCCTTGTACATCCAAAACTTAACTAAGTTGTTTACTCTCAATCATTGAGGTTAGCATCTTTGCTAAAAAGCCATTTAACCAATTAAACTATAATACTGAAGTTAAAACTCTAGGCAATATCAGACCATATATGAGTTTAAAACCAATTAAAGCAGTAAAGTGGTACAAACTGTAAGGAAAACATGACTATGAATAAGCTACCCGGTGGTTCTTGTGCTTCCACTCGATCACATAAACATCTGATCCAACCATCATTCAAGTTTTCCTTTTTTTTTTTTTTTTGTCTAAAAACCAATCATAAATTCAACAGCCTATGAGATGAATCTCAGATAAAGAGGTCTAATAATAACCCCACAGATGATGCCCGTATTGCTCAACTATACCTCTCAAAAATATACACCGCGATTAACCAGGACTTTGAAGCTCTTTCGATGTTGCTGTTCTTCCGGCACCATTTCATCTTGCACCGGCGGCGACCCATTTCCAGTGGCACAAGCGGATCTTCAGAATAATCACAATTTATAAAAATAAATCTTCAAAAATCAAGGGTTTATAGTAGAGAAAAAAAAAAAAAAAAGGTTCAAGACTGCAAAGAAAAGATTGGATTTTAAAGCACATATCTAAAGAAAAATACCCGAATTAACACGAAGTTGATACCAAAAGTTTCTTCTGCCAACCCACGTCAATGAATTTGTTCTCGCGCACTAACTTTGAAGGGACAATGCTGCACTGGAAATGCTCGACGTACGGACAAAATTGAGCTACAACCATTTCTATAAATTTTCTGAATACGAAATTTACCGGTCTAGAAAACATCTGGCCCATTGGTGGGGTCGTGACAATGTAATTGGAACTCGCCACCACCTGGTCGTTGGATGGGTTTTCCTTCGCTGTAGGTGCGCCGTCGGAAGCCAGAGAGGCGGCGGGGGTTCTTTGCCAGTGAATGGCGACGAAATTGAGAGTGTGCTTCGGTGATGGTGTAGAGAAAAATTTGAGAGCTGCGAAGAATTTGTCTGTAACTCTAAATTGGTGAGAGAATGTAGGTAAAGAAAAGTAAAGGGGGCGACTGACAATGGAGAAAGGTTGCGTGCTGCAGTAATCAAAATATACTAGTATGCTAGCGAGACTGATTGCAAAAGAGGGAAAATCGGTCACATTAAAATTGTGGGGAGGTCCGTTTGATATCTAGAAACAGCTCAGCAACAGTCGGACAAGTGGAGAATGTGCATTTGCACAAATATATAAATAAAATATTGTCAGTTATTTGTATACATATAATCACTGACGGAGCTACATGGGGCCCAGGGGGGTCCCTGGGCCCCCTCATTTTCTAAAAAAAATTAGTGTATATATATATACTGTAAAATAAATATATCAATAATTAAATTTTATTAAAAATCAATATATATAAATAAAATAGCATAAAATATGCATTGCAATGTAAAATATTTACAATATATTACTAATTAAAACTTATTTCTTACTAATTAAAACTTATTCCGTATGTTATTTGTATTTAAATTAATAATATTATTTATTTATTGAAAAATATGCTAACAACTCTTATATTTTAAAGTTTAGATAAGCTTTCGAAAATATTTATAATGATTTACTCTTTTGGTCTCTTAATAGTAAATCGATTTAGGAATTTATAAAACCGATTATTTATTAGTTGGATTGTTACATTTTTTAATGTTGATTTTTTACTTTTTTTGTGTGTGTGTAATAACATATTTTAACCTCATTTATTTTTTCTTAAAAATATGTACATTTGATAAGCTTTCATGAAAAAAAAATGCTATGGAATGTTGTATAAAAATTCAAATTTGAATCAAATTTTCAACCAAAAAACTTATATTTCCATAAATTATAGATATTGAACTTAAATTATAAATACATAAAGTAAAAATTTGAAGGTGTACAACTTCTAAGTTTTTAATGGTACACGTACCAATATTTATATTTATTTATTGTAAATACATTGTCATGTGAAATGAGTGTTTCTATTTAAACTACAAACTCGTTATTTAACATTTAAAATCGGGCCCCCCTCGTAAAAATTTCTAGATCCGTCACTGCATATAATGATTAATATTTTTTGTTAAATTTACAATTAAAGGAGCTGAAATATTTAAATTTTTTAAATTGTGTTTATCAGATATAATGTATATTTTGGTATGTATCCTTTTTTTGTGAATTACGTATTATTTATTTAGGATTTCAAATATGTTTTTTTATTTTCCGAAAGAAGTTAATTTAAATGTAACCACAACAATAACATCTACTCACATTAAATAGTCAACACATTATATGGTCAACTGTAAGTAATTAGAAAATTTAAAATAATTTTTGTAATTTTAAAGTAATTAGTGTATTGATTACCTAATAATTAAATGAGAGGTTAAATGAATAAAAAAGTAACGGTTTTTGGAGCGAAAAAATTATATTGCCACCTAGGTATAATTTAATAGGTTTTAGTAAATGCTCATTAGCCAGTAATTATATATATATAGATTGAGATCTCATATGTATCACCATATATATAACCACAAAAATAATGAGTAAGCCAAGGGCATTTAAGTCCGTTTACAAAATAGTACAACCAAACGACGTCGTTTCTTAAGAGGAAGATTTGAATTTTGAAATGGATAGCAAATGTACAAAAAAAGAGGGAAAAGAAATGGAGGCAATGCTAAAATCCAACAGTACCAATGAGACAACTCTATGTGGGGTTGTCCCACAATACTTTAATGTGGGATAGCCCCACATGGAGTTGTCCAATTGGTTGTTGGCTCCATAACGAAGCCAACTGTTGGCTCCTTAGCATTACTGAAAGAAATGACACTTATAATAGGAAAAAAGAGGACACGTGTCAGCCCCACAATAGTCAGCCCTTGTTGTTGGCTTATGGCCTTGTTTGGTAATCAGCTGTTAGCTGTTAGCTGTTAGCGGATTGAATTAGCTGTTTTGACCAGCGGATTGTGTTAGCTGTTTTGACCAGCTGTTCGTGTTAGCGGTTTGTAAAAAAGTGTTTGGTAAAATTAGCGGTTTGTAAAAAAGTATTTCTCAATTATTATTATTATTATTATTATTATTAATATTATTATTATTATTATTATTATTATTAAAAAATTAATTATTAACTAAGTAATTTTAATTGCGTTTTTGTATTTATTAAAATTTAAGGTAAAATAACTAATTAAATACTAAAAGTTGCTATTTATTACATTTGATGTTTGAAAAAAAAAACCAAAATGAACTTATGAGGTTAGTTATTATTGAAGTAAATAAAAAATAAAAAAAATAAAAAATAAAAAATAAAAAATAAATCACGCAACATGTGAGAAATAAACAAATAAATATCATTCAATGCAAGACAACCCTTCACGTGTTCTCGGTAATTAAACAAATAAATATTTTATTAAAATAACAAAAAGCCAATTGAAAATGCTCCACTCCGTAGCGTTTCATTTTGGCGTTTAGATTAAAAAAGTTGATGGAAAAAGCCATGTAACCAAACACTTGTTTAACATGATTTTGGCGTTTTGAACTTGGTCAAAACCGCTAAAACAGCGGATTGGCCAAAAACGCCAAAAAACAAACAAGCCCTATATGTATTGGAGAATAAGAGCACTCACAATTTTTTTGAGTCTAATTTTATATAGGTGGCATATAAAATATACTTTTAAGTCCTAAATGACATGGACAAACTCAAGTAAAAAAAACTCAAAAGCTATTCAATACAAAAAAAAAATATTAGGTCTAGCATACATGACAACCAATAAAAATTTTCTAATATATTTCATTTATTAAAAAAAATTTAATGAGGAATAAATGATGAGTGCTTGGGTTTGTACTTGGTCCACATAAATTAGACTATGTTCACTTTTTATTGCATTGTGAAACACTTTTTTGTAGATCAGGTCTATTTCCTACATGACAGGTAATTTTTTTCTAATAAACTCAAAGCATTGTGGGTGCTCTAAGATTAGATTTCGCGCCCGACACTAAATCCATGAGTTAACAAAAATTTGAACTCATCTTCTAAAAATCTAGCACAAACATTTCATCGTTTTGCATATAATTGCATTTTGTGGGCCTTAAAAGTAGTTTAGTTTTTTTTCTTGTACAAGTATACCCATTGAAAAATTATATATATATATATATATATATTTTTTTTTTTTTGTGCAAAGAAAGAGGCCTAAGGCCTAAACTAGAACTCTACGGGGATACGACACCCCGCAAATATCATGATCAAGCCAAGATCCTAATCCCACCGGAAGGGAAGACAAGCGATGTAGGCCAAGTGGGTACGCGTTCGCCACGCTTGCTATATGATCGACTGCAAAGTTGGCCTCCCGATATATGTGTTGAATATTAACGACCCAGTCCCGATTCAACAAATCTCGAATAGCGCTAACCATGGCCGCATGGGGTCCCCAGTCACATTCAGAGTCACACACCATATTCTTTGCGCAAAGACTGTCGATTTCTGCCACAACTTTTCGGTACCCCATTTCCCATGCCAACACAAGGCCTTGAAATAATCCCCACAACTCGGCACCGGTTATCGTGCAAAAGCCGATGTTTAGTAGGAAACCCGTGAGCCATCTTCCATTCTCGTCACGAATTAAGCCCCCCGCGCTACTCGTGTCGGCGCCCGCATCCACGGCGCCACCCGAATTGATTTTTATCCAGCCCGGCGGTGGAGGGCTCCACCGGATGTTCTTCGTAACATGTATTGCTGCTCCAACTCGCAAATAATCTGCAAGTGCCTGGGAGTAGTTCGACGTTATTCGCAAGATCTCCAGCCGACGGATTTCTACATGGAGGTCAAAATTTTTGAAGAGCCGTCCATTGCGCCATAACCAGTTACGCCAAACACCAACTGCAAATATGTTGTTCCACTTCTCATCATACCCCGGCCGCACAGACAGGAGATTCTTGCGCAGCCAATGGTCCAGGGGCAGCCGGAAAAAAGATCGGTCATAATCCGGCGGTTAGAGGCGCCGCCATTATTCCCGGGTAGGAGGACAATCTCGAAGCACGTGCAAGACCGACTCCATTTCCCCGCAAAGCTCGCATGCCGCAGAAGCCGTTAAGTGTCGCCGAGCGCGTTCAACATTGGTAAGGAGGCGGTCCTTGGCGGCGAGCCACAGAAAAGTACGGGCTCGTTGCGGTGTCGGAGCGCGCCAAATGGCATTCCACAAAGGCTGAGACGCGTCGCGTGATGCTGGAACAAGAGAGTTATATGCAGACTTCGTCGAGAATTGACCATCCGCAGATAGGCCCCAAACCTGTTGGTCTTCTCCGACAGCCGCGCGAGGTGGCATCGTGACAGCTATACGGAGGACAATAGATGAGGGGAGAATGCCATGGAAACAATCCCATTTCCATCCTCCATCAGAGTCAACTAAATCAGCGACAACAGCATCAATATTAACCGAGTGCAAAAGAGGATCGACAAACCGCGCAAGCGGCCCACTCGAATCTAGCCATGAGTCGAGCCAGAAACGCGTACTCTCGCCATTTCCCACAATCCATCGGATGCCTTTGACCACATGCGGCCAGACGCGACGAACCGCACGCATCAAATGTGACGCTTTTCTCCCATTTCCCAAATCCAAAGTAGCCGATAAGTTGAGACCATACTTAGCCGAAATTACTTGCACCCACAGGGCGTCCGGGTTACTCACTAAGCCCCAGCCAACTTTCATCAAGAAAGCTTCGTTCATGCGGGTAAGATTCCAGATGCCCAAGCCACCCTCCTTTTTAGTTTTGCAAACGTCCTTCCAAGCTACTAAATGGATCTTACGACGTTCATCTGAACCACCCCATACAAATGCTCTACATCTCTTAGATATGCCTTCCGTAGTGACCTTCAGAAGCAAGGTTGTTTGCATCGAGTAGAAGGGTAGGGTGCTTAAAGCAGATTGCGTAAGGGTGACCCTACCGGCAAGGGAAAGCGATCTCATCCTCCAGCCGTTTAATCGGGCCTCGGTCTTCTCCAGGATATGGTGGTATGTAGCTTTAAAAATGCGGTCATGGAGGACTGGCATTCCTAGATATTCCCCAAATTAGTCGTTGGTTTAAAGTTGAGTGCCGTCGAAAGACGTAATCTATCAGGACCCGGGACATTATGTGAAAAGAATACTTGTGTTTTTTCCGGGCTCACTCGAAGTCCTAATCGAGAGCAGAAATCGTCAAGGACCTGTCTTAAAACAATCACGTGGCAATCCAATCATACAACATAGGGCCGCTAGATTACCGCCATGTATGCTATTAATGACGCGTGCATTGCATTTTGATCCCAGCCGCGCATCTTGCCGATTAAAGTATTAGCATTAATAAACCCCTGATATTGGGAGCTTTATTTTGTCAAATGGGTTACTTGCGTAAAAAAAATTAAACTTTTTGTTTAATTGCAAATAAAACTCAACCTTTTCAATTTGACAAAAAAATATCAAACTTTTATGAAGTGTTGCAATTTCGTCTCACCCGTCGGACCTTCGCTAACTGCCGCCGCCTACCGCTACCCGCCACCGGCCAACTTCACCGGATATTGAAAATTTTTACATGTTCTTGTAGCTCTTCTTCGTGCCGACCACATATCCGAGTTTTACGAAATAAATTCCAACGATAAGGCTTCCAATTTTTCGGTCAAATGTCGTAGAAAATTGTAGATTTACGACCTTTGACCGAAAAATTGGAAACCTTATCGTCGGAATTTTTTCGTGAACTCGAATATGTTGTCGGCACGGAGGAGAGCTACAAGTTCATGTAAAAATTTTCAATATCCGGCGAAGTTAGCCGGCGTCGGGTGGCGGTTGGCGGAGGTCCGACGGGTGAGACAAAATTTCAACACTTAATAAAAGTTTAGTATTTTTTTGCCAAATTGAAAAAAGTTGAGTTTTATTTGCAATTAAACAAAAGGTTTGGGTTTTTTTATGCCATTAACCCTTGCCAAAATCACGTAATTGTTAAATAAAGGACAATTATTAGCTAATGATCTATCTCGAGTTTCCTAATCATTTTTAAGAAGAGGCTAAAAATATTAATTCCCTACTAATTAAACATTGACA
>CACSLK010027833.1:13647764-13660602 GCA_902706635.1 Striga hermonthica
TGTCTACTTATTTTTTTTTTTTAAATAAATAATTAATTCCCATATTTTGTCCTTTATTTCATTTCTTCAGTTCGCTTATCTGCTCTCGCATCAGTACTAAAGAAAAACTAATTATTGTTTCATTGTTTGTTCTCTTTCAATCAGAGGTTAGTGTTTATCAGCTTTTCTTCATGATTTTCATGGTTCTTTTATTTCGTGATTTCATCGTTTATTTTATTTTATTTTTTTCTTATGTTTTAATCTAAAAGTTGGTCTTTTTCCAATGATCTATTTGTGTTTTTTTTTTCTTGATGGGTTTTCATAAAGATTTGTGTTTTCATGAAGATTTGTGAAGTATTATGACATCCCTGCGTGAGCATAATCATATCTCTGGTTAAAATCACCAAAGATTGCATTTTTAATATGGATGACAGTGATAAATCTTGATATTTTTCTGCTGATTTTGCCCCCCTTTTATGTTTTGTACAAATAAAATTGCTAAACCCCGCAATCAAAAGATTTGAGTTGAAGCTTCTACAAAGATTGCATTTTTATTATGAATGACAGTGATAAATTGGGGAAATGCTACTGTCCCGTTACGGAACCGTTCCGTCGGGGTTTGTAACCGTTAGATCATCATGTAATCGTCGGTGATAGTTTATATAACGGTTACAAATCCCGACGGAATGGTTCCATAACGGCACCGTAGCATCTTTATATTTTTTCTGCTGATTTTGCCCCTTTCCTGTGTTATACAAATAAAATTGTTAAACCCCACAATCAAAAGATTTGATTTGAAGCTTCTGCAAATGCACAATCCTTTCATTATATATATTCATTGTACTATCTTTGTATTCCCTTTATGAATTTTGCTATTTGCTTTTTTCTTGAATGGTATATATGTAGATTCAGAGCATGACTTCTCAAAAAATGGAAAGCATTACTAATGTTATGGAGTTTGAGGCCATTGCAAGGGAAAAATTGCCGAAAATGGTTTACGATTACTACGCGTCTGGTGCAGAGGATCAATGGACTCTGCAAGAGAATCGAAACGCTTTCTCTAGGATAATGTAATGTGGCTTCATTCGTACTCACGTGAACTTATCAATGTTTGTTCTCTATTTGCTAACTTGTTTCTCTTTTTTTTTTGGGTAAAAATGAGAATTGAAGCAAATATGTTTCGTGGTGTTGTTGGTTTTGCTTTAGCAATTTGTTTCGGTGTAAGTTAGTTTATATCTTCCTTTGGTTTCCTCATGAAAAAGCCTTGTAATAACACAGGTTTCGCCCTCGGATTTTAGTTGATGTTAGCAATGTTGATGTAAGTACAACTGTTTTGGGTCACACGATCTCAATGCCGATAATGGTTGCTCCTACAGCAATGCAGAAAATGGCCCATTCTGAAGGTAACGAGCATAGCTCTTCTTAATCTTTGGCCTCTTTATATCAATTTTTCGGCTCGAATAATGTTCATGCATAAAAATTTCGTGATCATTGTTTTTTGTTGGGCAAAATTGCATTTGTAGTCCTATTGATTTTTAGTCTCAATGTTCCAACATATGGTTGGTCCTGTAATTCAATATTTAATATTTTGCTGCAATTTCAACAATTTGAGATTGAAATTGCAACAAATTCTCAGAATTTTTATTAGCAATTTAAGTCTTGTAATTTAAAATTTTGTTGCAATTTGAGGACTGAATTTGCAGCAAAATATTAAATCGGCGAAAAGTTGGAATCTTGTGACTTAAATTGCTATGACATTAACTAAAATCGCATTTTTGCCTTATTCGTTGTTACTAACTTTTTAGGAATTATGTGTTCTTACTCGATGCTTAGTCAAGGTTTGACTTTTTTTTGGTCAACCTGCTTAAGTTGACACTGTTTTATTACAGGGGAACTTGCTACTGCAAGGGCAACTTCAGCTGCTGGCACCATAATGGTTTGGATACTTTTATCCCCTCGTTTTTAAAAAGAAAACTATTTTTTTTAACTTCTTACGTTTTATAATTGATTTGATGTTTGATTTATGGTTAGACATTATCCTCTTGGGGTACGTGTAGTGTTGAAGAGGTTGCCTCGACTGGACCTGGCATTCGATTCTTTCAGCTCTATGTGAGTTTATACAAGAGTTTCATTATTGTCTTTTCCGTTTATTTTTCAGTTAATATAAATTGAATCAGAGATCTTTTTTCTGCTTTTACTTTAGGTTTTCAGGGACAGAAATGTCGTTCGGCAGCTTGTTAGAAGGGCCGAAAATGCTGGTTTTAAAGCAATTGCTCTTACAGTTGATACACCAAGGCTCGGGCGAAGAGAAGCTGATATCAAGAACAGGTTATTTTTAGTCACCGATTAATTTGTTTCGTTTATTGAGTCGAATATATAGAAAAAAAGGTTAAAAAAAAAATAATAATTAAAGCTTAATTTATGTGTACAGATTTGCCTTACCAGCCAACTTGACACTGAAAAATTTTGAAGGCTTGGACCTTGGCACAATAGATAGGGTTAGTGAATGAAAGTCATTACTTTATTACTTTCATATGATTAATAATTTGTTTTATTCATTTTTTGTAAATATTTTTACCTAAAAAAAATTGGTTTTTTTTTTTTTTTTTTTTTTTGGCAGACGAATGACTCGGGACTTGCTACATATGTTGCAGATCAAGTCGACCGGTCTCTTAATTGGAAGGTAATAATGCCGTTCGACTCACAAAATTTTCGATCCAATATTTCTTTTAAATAGAACATAAAAAAAAAAAATCTTCCCCATTTTATCCCTGGCAGGATGTGAAGTGGCTTCAGACTATCACTAAATTGCCGATTCTAGTGAAGGGAGTGTTAACTGCTGAGGATGGTAAATGCACAATTTTTAAGCAAAATAGCCGCATTCGTTTTATATTTATTCCCTTATAGTTATGTTCGATAATTTTTTATTTTATTTTTGTTAATGTTTTGTTTAGCAAATCTTGCCGTACAAGCTGGAGTAGCAGGGATTATCGTGTCGAATCATGGAGCTCGGCAGCTCGACTATGTTCCTGCAACAATAATGGCTTTGGAAGAGGTTTCATTTATAAGTTATAACCATAATCATCCTATTAACAGTTTTTTTTTTTTTTTTTTAAATTTTTNNNNTTTTTTTTTTTTTTAATTTTTTTTTTCATGTGTCGATTTTGAAGTTCTTGTTAGTCGAACACCACAACTTCATGTTAACTGATAGCTCGAGTCTTTCGTACTTGCATTTTTATGTTTACAATCTTCATGAACTCGAAATCCTTCTGATTTTCCAAAGTAATAACAAGATACCATCCTCTGATTTTAGAGGCGATTTTGTAATTAGTAATTGGCAAAAAATGCATTTTTATTCCTGTTGGTTTAACGCCATAGCAATTTTAGTCATAAGGTTCTAACTTTTCGCCTTTTGTTCAAATGATTTAATATTTTGCTGCAATTTTAGTCCTTCAAAAGTGCAACAGAATTTTAAATTACATGACTGAAATTGCTAATATAAAAATCATCTCAAAGATATAAATTCACTAATTTGTTGCAATTTTTTTAGGACTGAAAATGCAGCAAAATGTTAAATCATATTAAATCACATGACTGTTAGAATCTTGAGGCTAAAATTGCTATGGCGTAAATCAGCAGGACTGGAAATGCAATTTAACCTTACTAATTCAAAATTTCTAAAAAATGCAGGTCGTGAAAGCCACGCAGGGAAGAATTCCCGTTTTTCTTGATGGTGGGGTGAGGCGTGGCACAGACGTTTTCAAAGCACTAGCACTCGGTGCATCGGGTGTTTTTGTAAGTCCCTTTTTCTTTTTCTTTCTCAATAAAACTAAATTTCTACAATATTAAAAATTTGATATACTTTTTCTTTTCTTTTTCTCTTTTTCAAAAATGTTTTTGCATGTCGGGTTTTTAGATTGGCCGGCCGGTCGTTTTTGCCTTAGCAGCAGATGGCGAATCAGGCGTGAAAAAAGTGCTTCAAATGCTTCACGACGAGTTTGAGCTGACAATGGCTTTGAGTGGCTGCCGATCGGTCAACGAGATCACGCGGGCCCACATAACGACCCCTTGGGACGCGGCTCGTGCTCGTCTGTAAACTGGCTCATGAGGATTAACTATTTCTTAAGAACTTTGATGGTGTTTGGACTTTTGGATTGATCTTCAATAACTTTTTGAGCCAACAATTTATTATTCCTAGTTGTATTTGGAATGAAACAATTTGTGTTGTAATGGTTGTATTTTGAAATTATAATAAATAAATGATTGAGGTAGCTCAACTAGCGTGAAGTTCAAGTGTTGCTACTACAAAATTTACTCTCTTTTTGTTTGTTGTAGATGCATTTTGTTAATACTTTCCCACAATAAAGAAAAGAGAGAAAAAGAGGGATGAAAAATAAGGATTTGATATAATGATCATCAATATGTAATATACGCGTTTTTTGGATTTGGTACTTTTCTTTGTAAATTATGAATTTCATGAACATTCATAATTTGCAAATTGTATACTTCTTGACCATACGATTATTTGCAAAATTAGACACATGCATAGTTAAGATGTAGGCGAGTATGTAAATTATGAAAGTTCAGGTTGCATTGTGCTAAAAAAAATACTATAAGTTGCAAAACCCAAAGCATTTGCACGTCTTCTATTTTTGGACCATACAATCATCTGCAAAAATGGACACATGTATGGTGAAGATATATGTGAGTATGAAAATTATGAAAGTTCATGAAGTTCAGGTTGCATTTTGCTAAAAAAAATACTTCGATTTGCAAATCTCAAAGCACGTGTAGTAAAAGTTGGAGAAAATTATTTACCCAGTTTTGAAATAATCACATAATATTCAACCCCATAAATTTGTAAATCTCAAGTTTCTTAGAGCGTGTTTAGAAACACTTTTCAAATATACTTTTGAATACAATGTCCATTTGGATAAATATTTACGTTTGATGCTAAATTAAGAGCGGACTTATGGATAAATTGTTTCTCCAAAAATCCATTATGTAGAAGTAAAAGATTGAGACTTTTTGAGAAATCCATTTCAATTAACTTCATTTTCTTAAATAGATATCTACAAAAGTGCTCTCAAACAAGTGCTTAAACTGCAACGACAACGAAAGAGAAAAGTAAGATTTACTATAAATAGAAAGTCTCGCTGTTTTGTGACGGTACACCAATTTAATTTTTATATTTTTAAATAACAAATGGCATATATCAAATCTCTCATCTCCGAAAATTTCAAGTATTTCCCGGCCATATCAAATTCCCAAAATAATTATAACCAATGCTTAAAATATTTGAATAAAACCATTAATAAGGTAGCATAACCAACAACAGAAAACATTCATATGAAAGGAAAAAAAAAGATTACCATGATTTTATGTAATGTACATCTTGTTGGTTCGGTGAACATCGCTTCATGTGTGCACCGAATAACTTAACGAATTTAATCCTATCGCAACGAAATTTATTGATAGGATTCGAGGACTTGATCAGTTTTAAAATTTACTGACTATGAGACGTTGTAAATTTCTGTTAATGAAGATCGTTTGTCTCGTCGAGATGCTCGTAAAACGCCGAGAAAAATGCCGAGCCGAGTTGGGTCGCATGTTGTCACGTCGCGGGGAGCTGCGGACGTAGCTGGGTCGTGCGATCGCAGGTTGCTCATGGGGAATTTTCGGGTTGCGTTGGGGGCTCGCGGTCGCTGCGGATCACGCGTCTAGACCGCCGAATTGTGCACCTTGATTCGCCGCCTTCGGTGGTGGTTGATCTCCGGTAGAGGAATTTTACGGGGCTGTATATATTTCACCGGGATGGACGAATAAGTTACCATTAGATTCCTATTGTATGACCTTGCACCTATTCTTGTTCACAAGGGTAGACGACTTATCGGATTCCTAGACCTAACACAAAATTCACGTTATTATTCTCTTTTCCTTGTTCTCGGTTTCGGCTGATTTGCCTTAAGAACTGGAGAGGGTGGTGTGTAAATTGTGTTGGGAGAGGAGAAGGAGTTGGTGCATACATAGACTACAATACAAACCCTAAGGAGATGCTAAATATGAGCTTCCCAAATATGGGCCTAACTGTGGTCCAAGCCAACTCCGCTCATACTCGAATAATATTAATTAACGTCACTATAATAACACTATTGAACTCTCTATTTAGCGTTTGAATTACAAATAATACATTCCCGCTAATTGCTTGGATTACCTCATCATGCTTAAGATTTAACCTCTGTTGGTTAATTTAATTACTGACAATTTAATTAATCAATATAGTTAGTTTAATTATTGACAATTTAATTAATCATCATCTATCTCCGAAACTAGTACCACTCAGTTTATGTTTATTATGCCGAAAACAAATTCCACCTACAGGGCTTGACATAATTAATCTTTCTGAGCTCATTTTGAGGATGTCATCAACCCAACGGGACATAATGACCATAGATAATCTCTACAGCACATCATGTACTCGACCCTTAATCACCAAACTACGGAGTCTATCGATCTACTATATAAGTCCTACCCTTTGTAAATCAAATAAGCAGGTTCCCAATACATATTTTTGTTTATAATATCTTACGGGTTAAGAACGCAACAATTACTGAGGTCTAGATTATTTATTTGATAAATATAATATAATCTTATGCGTTTAATACATCCGAGTTCGTCAGTCAAAGACCAACTGATTCAAAATCACACTACAACCTTTTACGACAATTAGTTCAATTTTGTATTGGCTGTGAACAATTACTTTGTATTTTACAATGCACCGATAATATGATCTTTTATTTGACACATCGAACTATATTATCTACATTGTAAAATAAATGAACTATGTTTGTATAAATAAATAAACTACAAACATGCACTTGACTATACCATGATCTTTATTCAAAATGATATTGTCAGAAACTGAAAACCCTCTTCTTCTCGTCGCCCCCCAAAGAAACCCTCTTCTTCCCGTCGCCTTTCTACTCAATCTACGCCTCCCTCTCGGCTGCCGGCCTCTCTGGTAGTCCCCCCCTCGCCGCCCGGCCCTCCCAGATGTCGCGACCAAGCTCGCCTCTGGAATCGGTGGTCATTGTGGTACCATTTCAATTTTGCTTTGGATTTTGAACTAGGATTCGCCATAGCCGTGTGTTGAGGAGTGACCTTGAGTCGCGGTGCTTTGGGTCTAGGTTGGGGGCGGCCCTGGCGGTCCATCTTTTCAGGTTGTATGTCTTGGGTCTTTTCAGGAGGTCCTCTCCCTCTCCCCGAATTCAACTCTGACGGCGTGCTTTCCGGTTGCCGCGGGGTGCAGGAGCCGTCGGACTGCTTTGTTCATTTTCGTCGGCGTTTTGGTGTGGGAAGGAGGAGTGATTTTGGTCGACGATTGGTCGATTGCCGGTCTCGATTGAGGGTAAGTCTCCTTCTTGCCGCTTGTCTCGGTTTTTCTTTTGTCTGCGGTCGGCGGTGTTCGATGGTTCGAGGGTTGGGCTCTTGAGTGGCTCAGGTTCTGTTGGCATGCGGTATGGTGGGGTTGAGGCTGCGGTATTGCGATAGCTCTTTCCCCGGTTCCCTGTGTTTGGAATCCGGGGTGTTCATGGTTCTTCTGAGCCTGCTAGTGGTGTTAGGGGGCTCGGTCGGCCGTGTTGTGAGCTTCTTGGTACTTCTGGTGTGGTGGAGAATTGGCTTTTGGTGGGTCTCATGGTTCGAGTTGCGATTCATCTAGGCTTAATTGCAGTGGAGGGTCGTTTATCTCAAGCGGTGGGTTTCCCCCGGGTTGATTTGATGGTTGTTAGTCTGGTTTGGAGTTGCTGTAGAGGGAGGGCTTGTGTTTGTGTGTTTTTTAGTTGCCTTTTTGCTGTCTTGTGTGGTAGGATCGTCTTTTAGTTAGGGCTTTTTGCCTGAGTGTTCGTGTTATGTTTTTTTGGTTTGGGCCGTTGGCCTCAGTTTGAGCAGGAGCAACTTATTATCCTGTGGGGATCTGCTCCTGTCTCTATTTTCCTGTGGGGAGCTTTTTGTTGTAGTGTTTGTGTATGTTGTGTTGTAGTGTTTGTGTATGTTGTGTTGTTGTTCTGCGAATCTTTTTTCGGTTCCTAGTGTTGTTAGGGTCGGGATTCTAGGCGGTCGTCGGACTTATCCTCCCATTTTACTCAGCTTCGGATTGTCTTATTCAACTTCGGGTTGTAACTTTGCACATTTGTGCGTTTTTTAATATAATACCCTCTATCGTTCTGTAAAAAAAAAAANNAAAAAAAACTGAAAACCAAGATTTAGCAATATACTCTAACAAACCTCCATCCAAATTATTCAAAGCAGCAGAAAAAAAAAAAGAAAATAAAAAAAAAAATCAAGAACTTAATAATTAAGGCACAGCAAATCACAAGTTAATATTCATGGTGATGCCTAAATAGAGTAAGGGGACATTGATTGGGCCCTGGCCTTTCTCTTCTCAAGAAACCTCTGCAGTGATCTTTTCATTGATGGGCTGCATATGGATGATATGGGCCCAGGTGATGGACATGGGCTGTACCAAAGCCCACTGTTCGATTTCTCTTCAACTTCTTTACTTGCAAGAAATATAATTGTCCTGGCCTGCATAAAAAAATAAAAATAAAAATATAATTAATACAGTTGAATGTATTAATTACTATAACTACTTATGATGAGTATGCATACCCAATGGCGGAGCCACACCTTGTGGCTGGGGTCAGCTGACCCCTATGGATTTTAAAATTTTTAGTATAAAATACTGTTCAAACACTGTTTACTAGGTTAATGACCCCGCTAAAAAATATTGCCGACCCCGGTGAAATTTGAGGCTGGCTTCACCCCAGCATACCTGAAGTTCTGTGGCATCACAAGAAGCGACTTCTCCATTGTAAAAGACAGTCAAAGGCTTCTCGTTTGAACTGAAAACAACACAAATTGTCGTGTCAAAGTCGGCCTAATCGTTAGACGTTGGTCGAGCAATATACGTTTTTAAAAAATAAAAATAGAAATAGAAACGAAGCTGCATATATTTGTTATAAAACGCCAGTAGGGAAAAAATGCAGTTTTAATTCACTAACTTAGAGTGTATCTCATTTTGGGAGTTTCTAGATCCGTGTCCTGGGTCGAGCTTCGGGATGGTGGGGAGGGCCGCGTTCTATGTTTTAAACTGTGTTTTGTTTTTTTTCTAGTTTGTGTGTGCTATGTGATTTTCTTTATTCTCTACGGGTAGTTTAGGCTTCCTTAGGGGATGTTCTCCCAATAAATTCAGTTTTAGGTTGTTTTCGAGTTGTAATAATGTGTTCTATTAATAAATGCCTACCGTTTTGAAAAAATAAATAAAGTGTGTTCTCATTTTTTCACTATAATTAATTGGGGTTCGAAATTGAACCAATAAACTCTTAAATTTCAGCCCATTCGGTTCAATAACTTAAGAGTTATTGGACCAATTTCAAACCAAATAACTGTCGGATTCTGGCGTTTTACGATCAAAAACGAATTGGCTAATATTAATGACTTAATAGATCAATTTCTGGCCTTTAAGATTTATAGAAAAATCTTTGTTTACATGCAAAGAGATGTTCATGAGATTTACGTGTTCTATAATAAATACACATATCGTATACGTAAATCTAATGAAATAATTAATCACAAAATGAAATAACTAAAACAGATCGACGGAGTTATAACTTACATGGGCATGGAGTTGTATGGTCTGCCATTGATGCAATCTGATGAAGAATGCGAAAAAACAGACGGCGTCACGAGACGGAGCTCCAAATTACAGTTTCTATTTTTCATCTCCTTTTTTTTTTTTGCTAATTTTTTTTTTTCTGGGTTTGTTTGATTTTCTTGTGAAAAAATGTTACTAGAGAGAGAGAGATATAGAATGGTACAATTAGGTCTGATTTATATAGAAATATATATGTGTGTGAGTGTATAAATAATTTTGATAATGAAAGGCGCGCAGCTGTCTTTTTATGATTTTTTTAAATATATTTGAAACACGCAACTCACACAAAAGCCAAAAGATTAATTATTTTATTAAAAAAAAAAAGTGGAGAAAATGAAGAATAACAAGGCAAAAACAAAGTTTGAAAAGAACACATGCCGAGAAAGAAATAAATAAATAATTAAAGGGAAAAAATAAAAAAATAAATATATTGTTTAACCATATGATCATTTGTGTCACATGTTAAATGAGTTTTTATTATCTCCAAAGACAAATTAACAGCTTTGTGGACTTTTTAAGTACGAAAATTATATAGTGTGCTATTTAAATTAAGGGAAATGCTGTGATCTCCACGTTCCGTTACAGAATTATTCGTCGGCGTTTGTAACTATTAGATCAACTATTCTCGACGGTTACATTATGATCTAGCGGGACAAACCTCGATAAAATGATTCCGTAATAGAGCTGTAGCAACTCCCTTAAATTAAACATGTTTTTGTTAGAGGTAAAATTATAAAATATATATATGTTAGCTAATTTGGAGAATTAAAGATGATAATTTTATTCAATAACTTTTGTAATAATTGTAGAAAAAATCGAGCACAACATGTTCGAAAGTATAAAAATTAGACAAAAATAACTAAATAAATAAAACTCACAAGAAATATTTATGATAGTGACATCAGATAAAATTGTCACAATACACATGTTTTCAATGATAATATTTGTGTTATCACTAATCTTTTCATCATGTATTGTTTCGTGTAGTGAATTATTAAACTTACTGAATAAAAATCATCATTTTGTCCCAAATTACTAGAAATATATTTTAATTTTTCCCTTTTGTCTATATTATTATTATTATACTATTTGGCGTCATTGCTAAGTTGCTAACATACAAAGATAGCTACCAATTTTGCCTAAATTTAGCATTTCATTTAATAATAATCAATATAAATATGTGACAATTGCATGATTTAACTTATTAATCACATAATTAGGCGTGTTAAACTTTGATATATAGTTCATATGATATTTAAATATGCCAGAAAAATAATAGTGTACAATCATTGATATGACTTATATGTACCAAATCATTTAAACTTTTTTCAATTTATATCATATCATGACTCGGGTATCACAAATTTATCGACAACTATCATTATGTTTTTAAATTTCATCATTCGAGACGATTTTATTTACTAATCTAATAAATACTAAATTTGACATATACTCGTATGTAATTAACATGCAATTAATATTATTTTTTAAAATTGACATCTAAAAATGAGACAATAAGTAAATAAATTAAATTTTGACAAATAACTTGATGGAACTAGTACTAATGTGATATTAGTTTAGGTTGTCTTATAGTTAGGCAGTCACGCCTTTTTAATGAATGTACCGACTTAATAATACAATATAAAAAAAAAATAAGTAATATTTCATATAAACAAAGATAACCAATGTTAGGGAAAATAAAAGTAAATAAAAAAATGGTCCCAATTTTTTCAGGATGATACCTATGACGGGCCGTTGGGCCGCCCATGGAAGGTGGCGGTTGCTCATGGTTATCGAGAAACCAATTTTATAGCGGACTATTTAGTTTCTTTGGCGACGGAAGGTCCGGTAGGTCTTCATCGTTTGGATTCTCTTCCGTCAGGGACGAGCATCTGATTACATCATGATATGATAGGTTGCCTTATTCTCGGAATGTTCTACGATAATTTTGTTCTATAGGTGTTGCCTCCTTTACTTGTACCAAAAAAAAAAAAAGTGTCCGTTCAAATTTATCCACATTTGATTGCGGCCTAAATTGACACGTGGTTTAAATGTTGAAAAAAGAGGTGTATTTTCATGTACTACATGAATGCGTTTTCCTACATCACGAGCTTTTGATGGGTCTTTTTATGATCAATCAATAGTGCTTTCCTAACTTTTATTTTTATTTTTATTTTATGGGATTTTACATATCATTTATTAAATATTATAAATTTGTCCCCCTTCAGTTTTTTTTTTTAATTATTTTTTTTAAAGAAAGATATTACACATGAACCAGTTCGGCTGCTATTATTCTTATAGAAATCGAAAAAACAAAACACAAAATAAAACATCCACTAGAAAATCGTAGTTAGTGTAGTTTGTGAATATAAAAAATAAGGTTTAAGGAGAATGAAAAAAATGAAACAAAAATCAAAGTCGAAGCACGTAATAAATATGTTCTCCTTAAGACAAAATTGTCCCGTAAAATACACAAGGTTAACGGCACACGCCTCCAAGATACAAGGACTTTCGATTTGTATATAACTGTACTTCAAATATACAAGTCTTCGGCGAACACTACTATTGTTTGGAACTCTCAAGACTCAATGAAAAAAAAATCATAGACCACAATATGCTATATGATCTTTGAAAATTAATGCAAGAGCTCTCTAATTTTCATGTTATTAACGATTTAAAGTATGTGAGTATTTATAGATATAGGAGAACACCTTCAAGAGGTTTAAGTGCTAATAGACACCTTTTGAGACGTACCGGAATGAGAATGGACACATCTAGAGACCAAAAGTTAGCTTCTAGTCACCAAAGGTTGACCTTTCGGTTTCCGCAGCCTGCTGCGTGCCCGCGCGCCGCGGGCTCGTACGAGCTCATACGGACTCGGAATCAAGTTTTGTTTTTTCCTACTCGTCCCCAACGAGCCACTCTACAATTCTAGCATACATAATTCATGATTATGCCTCGTTTAATTTGTCCAAACCTTTATCAAAACATAATATCTTACGAATCCAATAATCTGAGTTACTTAAACTCATTGCTTTAACTTTATATTTCCCACATATATAACTTAGAATTAATTTCTCATTCACTTTATAATAATTTCGAGAATTTTTAATAATATTACATGTTCTTTTACATTTTTATCCT
>CACSLK010027833.1:13666801-13680289 GCA_902706635.1 Striga hermonthica
AATCAGTACAAAACCAATTTTTTCTTACAAAAATAAGAATAAATAATTTTGAATTTCAGTAGATGTATCAAACTAAATACGAGAATCATTCAGTCACACTCTGAAATACAATAAACACTTTCGAGCGGTTTGTAATAACTTTCTAAAATGCTCAATACAATATAGATATTTAGAAAAATAAAAATATAGAAATATTCACTTTCTCTACTAACATTAAATTTTTTAGTTACCTATTTTAAGAAATACTATGATGATAAGTCAATATTATTTTTTATTAATGCAATAAATCTATTTCAATAGTCGAGTTCTTATTGAATTAGTAGCATACAACTTTTTTTTTTTGGTACAGGGACCTTCCGGTTTCCGGATTTACAGGGGAACCGACTAATCCAGAATCGAGCCGGGTAGGACCACAAAGGCGGCAAAGCTCTCCCTCAAGAGTTTTAACACTGCTGCATTCCCAGGGCTCGAACACGAGACCACTGGTTAAACTGGAAGAGACCCAAGCCATCTCATCCAAACGCTCTTGGGTAGTAGCATACAACTTTAATCATATTAATTATATTCTTTAGAGATATACTTGTTTTTTTCCTAATTAAGGTCAATTATTTTGACATTTAATAAAGCATGATGATAAATAATCACAAAACAATTAATTGATTGATCTCATCAAAAACACGACATTTGTCTCTTATGCTTAATTTAAATACACAAGTTTTCTCGATGCTTGATTTAAATAAACAGTGCTAATACCTTTCGGTCACCCAAAAATTTAGAGAGAAAAAAAAAATTAAAAATAAAAAAAGGCGCACGTTTTATAAGCATAGGAAGCACGTTTGTTTTTAAAACACGTGAAGCGAACATGTTCAATAAAGTCAAGTGTTGCCCCATGTCGGCCGGGGCAGGTAAATTTGTGGAAGTTTGGTATTACTCCAAAATAGCAAGTCGAAATTGTAGCTCGACTTATCTATGAACTTTTTTTAATTTCATATTTTCCCAATGTTGCAAGACAAAAGTGACCTTCAAACATATAATAATAATACAAATAATACGCAATACGTGTTTTGATTACAACGGAAACCTATGAACTGACTGAAGAATTCAGTTTGTACAATATGAACTAAACAAGAAATATAAAATACAACTCGAATACGGACATATTAAAACCGAGACGACTGAAATCTTTCCGCAAGACAAATATGCCCCGTATAGTGCTGACGTGTCTGTGTATCCCCAAAGATACAACGGCTATACACTCGAAAGTTGTAGCACAACAGTCTTCAGAGTTCCGACGAACAAGAATAGAGACGAGGAATGAGCACTATGTATGCGTGAGACTATGAGAGATGAGAGAGTTGAGAATGCAGATGAGATTTTCCGTGTCTCGATCAAGTCTCTACAATGTCCTATTTATAGGACTTCCACCTAGGTGGGGGATGACTCTTCATTTTGTAACCACCAAGCCATTAAAGACCATTCATGCTAGTTTTGATGACTATTCACCAAGCCATAATTAACAACCATTCATGACTTGGTTTTAATTGCAAAACGTTTCAGGTTTAACTCACCATTAATTCACCACGTAACTCCTGAAACCGTCAGGTGGTGAACAATTGAAAGGTCACACGTACAGGTTCAATGTACCTAGAACGATGTCACACGGGTTGGGTCAAAGCGCCGAGTCCAAAACCAACTCGATTTGTGCACCAACACTTGGTGCATAACTTTGTTGTTGTTGTTGTTGTGACATCTCCAACTCTCTTTATTATAATAAAGTGAGTTAATTTCATTTAAGAGTTCTATGTGGGACATGACTTTTGACCATTCGAATCCCACAACCAACATTTTGCGTGCCCATTTATGGCTAACATTTATTTCACACTCATAAAAAATCAGTTTTGAGAAATTAAGTATACCACGAGTCTCTACTCGGAACGTATAATTTTTCTACACAATTTAATTCAACCCGAATTAAATATTTAGATATAAAAAATCAGTCAAAATGGGGTCATACCCAATTTAATATTACTGATTTTCCAACAAATAATAATAATAATAATAATAATAATAATAATAATAAAAATAATAAAAATAATAATAATATAGTGGTACAGAATAATTATTATGTACCACTATATATTATTATTATTATTCTTATTATTATTATTATTATTATTATTATTATTATTATTATCATTATTAGTATTTAATAGGTGTCTTGGAGAATAAGTTAGAGATTTAATGTTATTATTTAATATTTAATGAGGGTTCTTGTCTTGTTGGACAAGTTAGTATTAGGGTTTTAGGAGTCTTATTTAAAGGACTCCTCATCTTTTGTGCTATTCAGTTGAAGTTGATTTTGAAGATTATATATGATATTTGAGTTTTGTGTGTTTTATCGAGAGAGCATCTAATTTTATATTTCTCATTCGTACGCTTTCCTACATCAGTTGGTATCAGTAATCAGTACAATTCGCGATGTCACCGGAAAAAGATGCCGCAAACAAACGACGTGATGCAACCTTCTTCGATCGGTTTCAACAGATTGACTACCGATTTCAATAATTGAATTGCGTTTCACAGATTGGTTTGCTGATCTTTCAACGGGGATCGAAGATTTGCATTTGACGTTTAAAACGTGGTCTGGGATTTGCAGATGAATCGTGCCGCCGGCTACCGGGGTGTGCGCGGGGGAGTCCACGGAGGAAGTGGAGGTCGTGGTCCAGGTGGGGCGCCCCTTCGGCGATCTCCACAATCGCCGTCCGGCGATGCAGACGACGAGAAAACCATCTCGGAGGTGGATTCCTTAAGAAAGTAGCCGCCTTCGTCCGTCGAGACTGAGCTCGTTGCTGCTCACAACGGGCAAGATGTACGACAACAAGGTGTGGTTTTTGAGGAAGATGACGGACTATTGTACGACGGTCCGCCTATTTTCGATGATGAGCCTACGGTGACGGATACATATTTTTGCAGCAATATAGGTCCCGCGTGGGACGTCACAGAAGTTGAGCCTTTGACGGGAATGTCGTTGTTCAAACCCGATGTCTTGAGTATTTTGGCCAACGATGGTTGTTCGGAGACGAAGCAGATGCTCAATAACTGGTGGGTCATTTTTCGATTGTCTATTGCGAAGTCTCCCAACGATGGGATGTTTGGTCGTAGTTATAGATTTGAGCACGTTGAACGATGTGGTATATTTAGTGTTAATTCCGCTGTGTGGGTTATGCGTAGGGAGACATCTACATGTACCTTTGCAGCAGTACAACACTTGCTCGGGCTTATGTTTCTCATCGAGGTTGTTGGGCAGCCTTCATCTTTCGTGTTCGATCGGAGGAAACATCGGGTTATTCCTGTCATAGGGGCGTCTCCAACAGAAACGGGTCGGATTTGAGGGTGAATCCTACTCCACCGGGGGAGATGTGGCAGAATAATAATTAAGATTATTATTATTATTATTTAATAGGTGTCTTGAAGAATAAATTATAGATTTAATATTATTGTTTAATATTTAGTAAGAGTTCTTGTCTTGTTGGACAAGTTAGTATTATGGTTCTAGGAGCCTTATTTAAATGACTTCTCATCTTTTGTGCTATTCAGTTGAAGTTGATTTTGAAGATTATATATGATATTTGAGTTTTGTGTGTTTTATCGAGAGATCATCTCGTTTTATCTTTCTCATTCGTACGTTTCTCTATATCATATAGCCATCACCATTTTCTTGTTGGACACGAACTTATGATTTTGGAGACTCATGGTGATGGGTTTAAAATAGTAAAATAACAATTTACTAAAATCACGCCAAATTGGGCGTGCATTCTACTTTCGAACCACTAATTTTGACTTCTTGTAATTTTTTTTTTTGGTATAGGGACCTTCCGGTTTTCGGATCCACAGAGGAACCGACTAATCCAGAATCGAGTCGGGTAATTTTTTATTTTTTTATTTTTTTATTTTTTTATTTTTTTTTAACGCATAGGCTAATAAACATGATTAATGCATTCTGCTTTCGAACCACTAATTTTGACTTATTGTAAGTTTTTTAACACATAGGTTAAGAAACATTATTAATTTTAACTGATGACGCATTGAATGACAATTATGTTACCCCTACTATTTTACTGATGTGGTCGAATCATCGGTACATCAAAATTTCAGGTCAAACAATCTTATCTCGAATCATGAATCAGTTTAATTTGAAAATATGCAATATAATTTAGTAATTTAGAGAGATCATATATTTAATTAGTTAGAAAAATATTATAATTATTTTTATCATTGTTATAGTAATTGTCTAAATAATTTTAAAGTGTTTAATTATGACACTCATGTCAATTAACTAATATTAGATAAAAATCGCTTAAAAAGACAAAAAAATATTTTATTTTAGAAAAAATATTTTAAAGAAAATAAAAATTGCAATACAATTTTTTTTATAAGTATGTACCTTCCACATACTATTTTATGTAAAATTGTAATCAGTTAGTGTTAGTAGTAATACTATAATAAGTTAGTTTAAAATTGTTATTACAATTTATTAATGTAAAATGTAACGTTTCTACATTAATTGAAAAATGAACGGGAAAACTATGACGATTTTATTAAATAAGTTTTATTTAATTCATCTGCCAGCAATTATATATATATATATATATTATTTTCGACAAATACTATAAAATATAAAAAATAATATGTTTTTATTATATTATAAATTATAAAATTTATTTCATTATTTCGGTTCATTCAATTTTTAGTTCGATTTGGGACAAAAGCTCAGTCGGCTTGGTTTTAAGAAGTGGTGAATTTGGTTAATTCGATCTTTTGACATTACAATCGACGAACATTCCGAGTCGTACTAATAGTAGTATAATTCTAAAACAATCCCATTTATTTTATTTCATGTTATTTTAAATTTTTTTAGCTAATAACTCTAATATCATTTGAGCTTTAAAAGTATCAAGAAGGATGTTATGCCAAGCAAAAATTAATTTATCATTTAAAATGGTCATCGGCAATTTTGAAAATAGTATCATTTAGTTGGCAATTAACCATTTTCTATTTATTAATTCGTTACACTAGTAATTCTTCCTGTGCATATGCACAGAATAAAAAAAAACCTTTTATATAAAGATAACAACTAAAAGAAAAATTAATTAGCAATATGTATCACATTTATGATTTAATTGTTACATTAACTTAGCGAGTTATTTGAGAATTAATTCATTTTAACTTAATTGTATTTATTAAATACAATAAATAAAAATATGAAGTTTGCAATATACTAAGGACAATTGTTTTATGAATTGAATATAGTAAAAAATATAATTTTGTATATAATTTGAGTATTTTAATAAAAATTATTACAGTACGGACAAAGTAAAAGAGAAAAAAAAAAAGACAGTATAAATCTTATATATCATATAAATGAATCTTTTATAGGTTTTCCATAAAAAAAAAAAAATACAGGCCAATTCTACCATGTATTAGAAAGTGGTATATCATAATATTATATAAAAATGAGATATGTAGTAGTATTTTTAGGTTTTATTTATTGCTCTATATATATATTTACAGAAAAAAAAGGAAAAGATGTAGTAACAATATTGTAACAGTGACACCAAAATATAACATTACTTACTATTTATCAGAATAACAAAAAACACATTAAATCACTTTCTAAAACATAACTGTTACAATTTTTACGTAACATTATGATACTTTATTACATCATTAAATTACTTTTAAAAAATAATAAAATTAAAATGTAACGTCTTTTGGCGGGAAAATGCCACGTAGGTATAATTTAATATGTTTTATTAAATGTTCGTGAGCCAATAATTATATATATATATAGATTTTTCTTCGTATTGTATATGAGGAAGTGTCTAGAAGTCGTTACCAACCTATATGTTCAGCCAGCGCCTAGCACCTAATCAACGCTTAGTAGAGCCTAGAAATAAAGATTAAATACCTTAAATTTTTTATTTGTTTTCATTGCCTAGAAAATAAAATTATATCAACTTATAATAAATCAAGACACCTAAGTCCAAATAACAACATTAATATATTATAAAGGAAACATGATAACAATTAATGTAATTAGTATTTAAGAAAATAAAAAAAATAAAAAATTGTCGGCGTTCCCGCCTAGGAGCGCCTAGGCGAACCTAGGCAGCCGCCGATCCCGCCAACCCACCTGACCAATTTTTTCAACTGATTTATGCAAATCTGGGGCACCGAGGCAGCGCCTAGCGCCTAAACACCGCCTAGGTCGCCTATGCCGATTTTTAGAATAGTTATGAGGATGATAATGCAAAAAGTAAAAATAAAATAAAATTAATGCAGTTAAAATCATATAATTCAAAACACAAAACCAATCAAGTTGATAAATTATAAATATATTTTATGTAGTTTGGAAGTCCCGTTGGTGTTGGCTCCGTAACGGAACCAACAGTTGGCTCCTTAGCATTACTGTGGAACCTTATATTAAGATAATGTGAGTAAATAAATAGTTTTTATTAAATAATATATAACAACTATTGTTTTTACTTTTAATTTATATTAGTGAGAGTATTAAAAAAAATTAAAAATAATAGTATTTGTTATAGGGGGTGTCTATATGTACACCCCCTTGTGTGTAAAAAAGGGGTGTACATATAGCATTGCCCTTTGTGTAATCTATACTTATATTAAAAGGAAACCTATTTACTAAATATAGTAGGTAGAAAAGTCAACTTTAATTAATGAACTTCTAATTTTATCAAGTAGTAATTAATGCATTTATAATTTTAATCAAGTTTCCTATTTTACATATTGTTTTTAATCTTTCTTATCTTGACATAAAAAAATCCCATAAAATGGGGTGACCAAAAACAATCAAAATTCTGTTTCTAAAAACTACAAATCAATATTACGATTTTGAATAATACACTAACAAATTATAATATATTTTTATAAAACTTATAAAAAACTATTAAAAAAACTTGGTTCGTATATTTGTATGGATATTTATATTTTTTAATATTATCTTTGTGTTAAAAAAAACTATTTAACACTATTCTTTTTATTATATACTAAAATAATAATTAAATATTATATGATGAACAAGAATAAATAAAGCTGTTACTTTTTTTTATATCAAGGGATAAATTTATATACTGAAATTAAAGTTTTATTAGTATAAATATTTTAGTGAGATAATATATTAATTATTTTACAAGCTAGCCCTAACATACTCATATTTAAGTTTTGGCTAAAAAACAATGCTGGTTAAAAGATATGAAAAAAAACTTATAACCTTATTATTTTTTAGACATAAAGTTGATCAAAAGAGGGAGAAAATAGATAATAACACTATTACTTTTAAGATTTAAACGGACAAGACTGTTAAAATAACTCATTTAATATCTATGTTCCATGCATCGCATGGGGTACGTACTAGTAAAAAGGGGTGTACATATAACATTGCCCTTGTTATATTATTTTGTTTTATTTCAATCCCATTCAGTTTCAATGATTTCAGTATTTGACTCACCACCGTTCGAGCAGCACAAATAATAATTCTCGCCAAAGAGGGAAAAAAAACCCAGAGATCGGCGGCGATGGGGGCTGTGACGACGGCATTGATAGCCATAGCCGCGGTGGCGCTTGGCTGGTGCACGATCGAGATCGCGTGCAAGCCCTGCCTCGAAAAAGGCCGCGACGCCATAGATCGCAATCTCAACCCGGATTACGACCCGGACGGCGAGTCCGCCGCCCCGGCCCTTCACGCGCCGCTTAATCCAAGCAAAGTTGACGATGATGCCCCTGTGGCCTCTTCAGCCGCCGTCAAGCCCGTCTAATCGCTTAATCGACTGTTAAGTTGGATTTCGAATTTGCGTTGTTCGGTTTTTGGAATTTATTTTCCCGTTTTAGTTTTGGTTTTTTTCTTCATTGATGCCCCTCTTTGTTGTTGTGTATGTAATGCCAATAAGAAGAAGATAGTTATACTTTTTTTTTTGGGACTTGTGTTTTGTGTGATACATCTCACTTCTTTATCTGATTGCAACTCCAACTCCAGTAGACGAGCCGAGCCGAGCCGAGCTTAGGGTGCTCGAGATCGGGCATGAGTTTCGGCTCCTTTACCACTCATAACAAGCCGAGTTCGAGCCGATCTCGAGTTTTAACGAGCCAAACTGTAGAACATTATGTACAACATTCCTTTTCGAGCCTTAACGAGTCTTATCGAGCAGTGCTGAACTCGAGTCTTAAAGAGCCGAGCTCGATTCAAGCCGAGCCAAGCTCGTTTAATTTAACAACACTAACTGCAAGTAATTTTAAGTATTTTTGACAGTAAGTCTGCTATTAGGCACCCATAAGTATGCAATTTGTTTAACAGGAAAGTAGGTCGATCCGTCTCACCGATTTGACTGTCTCACACACGAATTTGTGATGATTTGTACGTATTTTTACTTTATTTCGATGACTGTTGTGCTCTTTTGTTTTGGGATGCGCCCCTCATTGGTGTTTTTAACTTTTATGTAATCCAATAAGAAAAAAGATAGTGATGCATATTTCTCATACTTATGTTATTTGTGTGAATAAAAAAGTTCACTTTTTGATCCAATAGCAAGTATTTTGATAGTGTCCAAAAATACAACATTTCATAGCGTGGAATAAGTATGCATTTTCGTTAATAAAGTCGAGTCGATCTGCCTAACAGTTATGCCTGCTGACACAATAATTTGTGATCATTTGAAGGTATTCTTCTTTGTTTCGATGATTATTGTGTCTTGAATTGATTTCTATGGTAGAGTTTTTAGTATTCTTGTGAAGCTCTTCTACTTTTAAATGTTCAGATTATTGTGGTTTTCTTGTTAACCTCTTCTTGAATTGTTTCCTTATACGGTACATTTTATTCTTCATTCATCACAGGTTCTTCATCGATGGTTTTATGAAAGAAGTATTTGGCTGTTCGAACGATTTAGTTGTTTTTGGGTTTTATGGTTGAGTGTGGCCTTGAGCAATTTACTTTGCTCCTTTCTTTATGCCATCTTTATGCCAAAAAAATGGAGGAGTGTGGCCTTATTCTGGTGTTCACAAAAAAAATCCTATACTACAAAAAATGATGAGTGTGGCCTTATGCAAAATTTTTTTTGCATCAACACATTATTTCATTTTGTTTATCTGTCGAAACAGATATTATTTTATTGATCGGCACATCAATAAATGATGCAAAACAAGATTACATAGAAGTACATTAAAAATTAGTTACTGTAACCCATGAGCAAAACTTTCTACTAACACAAGCCGCACGTATAACTATCAATTTTATTGAATCAATCAAGATTAAGAATCAGCTCTATCAATGTTATCTAACTAATCGAGATTCAAAATCAGCTGCATAGCTATATCATGATTTCACTGAGTGCAAATATATAACAAGGAATCCACGTATGATTTTCTGCAGGACACAAAATGTATGAATATATGAATTCAGTTCTTATAGTGCATAAGTTAACAGGTAACAACTAACATCAAATCAAAGTAGTGGTTTCAATGTCCAAGTCCCCAAAACTGGAAATAATTTTAAAAGGTACCACTTTTTAGGATTTTCCATGTACTTCAACTGCAAATTTCCATGACTTCTACTTTAACAAGCCAGATTTCGAAAGGAGGCGCAAAGCTTGATTTGAGTTGTTCAAAACTGCCGAGGATCTTGGGACCCGCATTCTTCGTTTGTTCAAAAACTTCAATGAACTCTGTACACATTGCGCAGATGGTATCTCCTTCAAGATAACAGGTTCGAACCTGCCGAGCCAAAGAAGGGTAATAAGTGTAGACTTTTTATCATACAAAATAATTTGGCGAAAATGCATTTTTAGTCCTGTTGGTTTAATGCCATAACAATTTTAGTCCCAATGTTCTAACTGTTCGCTTTTTGGTCACATGATTTAATATTTTGTTGCAATTTCAGTCATTGAGGACTGAAATTGCAACAAAATATTAAATTACATGACTGTTGCAGTACTTAAATTGCTAATAATAAATCCATCCCAAAGATATAAATTGGGAATTTGTAGCAATTTCAGTTCTCAAATAACTGAAACTGCAGCAAAATATTAAATTAGGCGAAATGTTAGAATTTTTGGACTAAAATTGCTATGGCGTTAAACCAAGAGGACTAAAAATACAATTTAGCCAAACAATTTTATGTGCAAAAGTTATAATCTAAAATGTGAAAGAGATAAATGGACTAACTCACCCGGATTTTTTCAGCTTTCGCTTTTTTGAGGTGCCCTTTTTCTCAACTTTCTCATCCTCAGAATCGGATGTGAAGACTATCCTACAGACAAGAAAAAACAAAAAAATAAAATAAAGTAAAAGTTGCCTCAGGCTCAGCGTATATCAACATGATAGAACTTAAAAGAAAAGGCCAAGGCGAGATACTTTTCACGGGCCGCAAGAAGTTTGACAATGTCATCCGGAAGCATTCCATTATTGCCCTGAGAGTCTTCATACGTTTCGGTTTTGGTTTCAGTTTCATCTTTGATGCTTCTTTTTTTGGGCAATGGCTTTGGAGTCAAATTCTTTGCCCATTTTCTGCGACGTTCTTTTACCTCACGCACAACCCTAAAAAAAGATTGTGTTATTTTCTCATTATCACCAGTTGGCATATGAATACAAGCAAGAAAGGTTAAGGGAGAATCTACATTGATTCATATTTAAGGCCATAACAGAGATATGTTTTCAAATCTTTCAGAGCTCTCTCTTTATATGTTTTTAGTAGCAAAATAGCAATAGAGAAAAATGGGCAGCATTAGCATATACCTCATTGTTACAAGATGCTCACAAAATTTACCCTTCCCTCTTTACTAGCATATACAATCTATAAGTTCACATTCCTACTACAAAACTGTATATGATGAAATGAGTTCCTGAATGAAGCAATAAATAGCAGAAAAGAGCTTAATGATGACTATATATAGATAGGGAAATGCCACGGTCCCGTACCATCCCGTCGGGAGTTTAACTGTTGGATACACATGTAGTTAGTACAAGATTGATGATCCAATGGTTAAAACACCGGACGAGATGGTAAAATCACAAACTTTGCACATTTGTCTCAACAACAATATAACAAAAAATAAAAAAATTACCTAGCTTTATTTTCTCTTTGCACTTTCCTTATCTCTTCATCTTGTTGCATCCCCTGAAAAAAAAAAGAGGGGAAATTATACGAATAATAACTTAATTCAAGAGTTACAATACGCATAAATTAAACGAAAAAAGATAGACTGAAGAGTGAACGAACCTGACGGACGGTAAACACCTCAGGGGCATCGGAATCGCTTTCCATTTCTTTGTCTGACATTCTTATCACGAAACCGAGATACAAATTTACGTCTTATAACGCCAAATAGAGGTTCGATTCTGACTTATGAGGACTGCGGACTGAGGATCTTCGACTCGCCGTCGATTTTCGACTTAAAATTCCGACTCGCCGTAGAGCTTCAACCGGGAAATCGCCAGCCCAGCTTCGAGCTTCGAAGGGAAAATAAGCAGCCGAACTTAGAGCTCCGATTTGAGGTCGGAGACAGGGAGTGGAGATGCCGGAAACGGTGCGGGGATGGAAGTGGAGGCGGAGGTCGGCGGCGGAGGTAGATTTTAGGGCAATTTTTCGGCCGAATGAATGTGGACTGATTGAGGTGTTTTTGTCATCTGTGTTTGGATTTGACTTTGCACTTGATTTAATCATGACCGTTGATCTCAGTCTCTGAACTTTACAATTGGGCCTAAACAAGTTGATTTGAATGGGTCATCTTGGGCCTAGCTATTGACTTCTAAATGGGTCACCGTGTTGAGTTTACCTGGGCCGCCCCAATGTAACTACAAAATTTACTCTGGAAACAATTCAGTTTTGATCAATGGGATAATTTTTATTTTTCGTCTTAATTATGATTGGGTACATTTTAATTTTAAATTCAAATTCAGATTTAATTCAACTTAACTCTTATAAATATAATTGAATACTATCGATAAATCATTATCACATATTTTTTTAATATAATTTACTATTCATCTATTCACATTTTGTTAACTATGAATCATTTTTTAATCCGTAAACATCAACTTCAAGCATTATATTATAGCTCATGTCCGAATACAAAATCATAATCCAACTCAAATCTCTTTTTCTTTTTTCTTTTTTTTTTTTAAATTAACTCATTTTATTCTAATAAATCAAATGTCATAACCTGAATACTTCCGATGACACATGTACACGTGTGTTGACATGTTTAGTAGTTTTTTTAAAGAAGCACATTGAAACTTCTATTATAATTGACTTATCAAGTAAGTTCACCAAATGCTTTTACTATATCACTTAAATGTTTAGTCATCAACAAATTTTAAATTTACTTATAAACTAATAGCTTATCAATAATCAAATAAATCTTCAGCTCGATTTACCAATCGTACTCTGCTGAGTTAGTTGTTGACATAGCGCAAGCATAAACGACTGAGAGAAAAAAAAAAACTCTCAAATATATTTTATTTCAATCAAACCTCAACTCCTCCAAACAATATAATGATGGTCTTAAACCGTACTCCTTATAAACCTACTTACCATAAACTTTAGACTCCTGAAAAATTCATAATTAAATAACTTCTCTACCAAGTAAAGGACTAAAATAATTATCTTTTCTATAATTAACTGTTTGATATGTAAAAGTATTTAAATTGCAATATTATGTTCCAAAAAGCTACATAACGTTTTTTAAGTTGACTTTTTGAATCCAAAACACTTACTTCAAACTACTTGTACAAAACAGTAAAATTAAAGGTTGATGACGTGTCAACCTCTTATTCGACCTCAATTTGGTCAAAAATGATATTTAACAGACAAGGCGCATATCTAAGACGAGATATTCCAACATAAAGCATGCCATAAATGTGGTTGGGGTATAATTATATACAAATATATTGATAAGTTCAGCGAACCGAAAGCCAAAGCCCACTAGATTTAAGGAATATAAAGAACGAGTGGATCCGAACAGCCCAATTGGAATTTATACATTCAGGATCGGCCCGATCTTGTCTGGGCCCATCCGTCTCTTGACTCTTTTTTGTGGTTGGGGTTCGATATACTGCCAGTCTGCCACTGCCAGTGCTCTTCAGTGAAATGGCAAAAGGTTTTCTTTTATAATTATCTTCAGATAAGAAAAACGAAAAGAGCTACTTTTTAATGTATTAAGTTGGGAAATGTTACGGTCTTGGAATCATTTCATCGGAGTTTGTAACCATTAAATAATCATGTAATCATCGGGGATAATTGATTTAACGGTTACAAATCCTGACGAAATGATTCCGTAACGGAACTGTAACATCTCCTAATTAAGTTTTCGTTGGCCTTATGAAGAAAGCATCTCCTTTTTTAACTAAAAATAAATCCCAATAATAACATGAATGCACTCATGTTCTCCAAATATTATCCGTTACTTTTTTTAGTTC
>CACSLK010027833.1:13680308-13706202 GCA_902706635.1 Striga hermonthica
AAAAAAAAAAAAAAAAAAGTGAATATGAATAAATAAGAATTCAATAAAGATCACATGCTAAAAACATGAAACCATTAGTAGACGCACTGATTAGACGATCATATTTTTCAACACATATACATATTTTAAAACTGAAATTTTGTACTTTGAAAATCATTAATAAATAAAAATATGACACTTCATATCATAAATATATGTATTTTTATTAAAAAGAATATAATTCATCAACCCACTTGACCGTGGTTACGTCGACCAATACAAGAATTTGTGAATTGAGATATCTGTTTGAAAATTGAATTCCATATTGAGTACAAAGTTAAATCGTTAAAAATTTCATGTTCCAAGTCTAACTCATTTCATTCAACTGAATGAATGACACGTGTCTATGATGCTGTCATTATTCTACATGTGTCATTCGTCCAAATAAATAAAACATGAAACTGGAATACAAATTGTGGGACAAGAAATCTTTTCCCAATTCCATATCTCATTAATTCATCTTATTATTTACAAGTACAATTTTTCAATCATAAATTCCCTCCAAATTAATTAGTTAAACTAAATCCTTAACAGTTTTTTTCCCCAGTTGTAAGGAAAATGAGTGAAGTGAAAGTAAATGGTGGGACTGAGAATATAGGAATATCATATGATGGTCCACAAAACAAAAGCCTTTTTAGACTAGCTAGTATTTAGGTCATAAGGTTGAATAAACAAGAAATATATATATATATATATATATATATATATATATATATATATATATATATATGTATATATAGACATTGGTACATTGGTACACTTGAAATTTGGGAAAAGGTTCCCAACAAAATATCTACTATAAATAGTAGTACACTTCATCATAAGTCACATATCAATATGCACCAACATATATACAATACCAAGAAGCATAAAGTCATAAACTACAAGGCATATATATCATTGATCTCCAAATTTTGTGGCTTTGTTTCATCTTTATTTTCTTTTCCTCTTTTTAGTTAGGTTTACGCAACCGTAATTGTAGACCATGGCAATAGAACGACACCCTTTGGTGGTTAGCCGCGTGGTTGGGGACGTTTTGCCACCATTTACAGCCACAGTTGAGCTCCGAGTTTTTAGTGAAAACGGTAGAATTATATACAATGGAAGTAGCTTACGACCATCACAAGTGGCGAGCCGGCCTAGGATTGAGATTGGTGATACCGATATTGGCACTTTTTATACTCTAGTAAGTAGTTGAATTGCTTACTTTTCATGTTTATGTACTATGAATCTATGATCACTAATCCATTGTGGGCACATTTGATAGCAGAACTGATTGTGCTCGCGTTGCAAGTTTATTTGTTCTTGATTACGCCCAAATTCTTAAAAAAAAAAATAAAAATTTGAGAATACAATTTTGTTTTCGAAAATTCAATCTGTTTATTTTTTTTTTTTTGTTGGTTTTCTTATTTATTTATTTATTGATTGATTTGGGCAGGTTATGGTGGATGCTGATGCTCCAAGTCCTAGCAACCCACAATTGAAGGAGTACTTACACTGGTCTATCTCTCTCTTTCTTGATCTTGAGTAACATACAAATATCATGTATATATATATTTTCAAGATTCCTCCCCTCTATCTTAGTTGGACACTGAGAATATACATCATCTTTATTACTTAATCTTAATATATATACTAATATTTGTCCATATAATTTATTGGGTGTGAAAAACGAGTTTATTTCATGTTCTACTTTCATGTTCCATTTCGAATCATAATATATATACTAATATTTGTCCATATTTGCTCATATGATTTATTGGGTGTGATAAACGGGTTTAGATTTTCTGTTCTACTTTCATGTTCCATTTCGAATCTTAGTTTATACACCAATATCTGTCCATATAATTTATTGGCTGTGAAAAAGGAGTATATATTTCCTGTTCTACTTTCATATTCCATTTGATGTTGCATTACGTTGGATGATTGACACGTGTACAAATATGACATCATCTTTTACACGTGTCATTCATCCATCAGAGTAGAACACAAAATGGAACGGAGCAGGAAATCAAATCTCATTCGGAGAAAAAACACAGTTCAATAAAGTGCATGTAGTTAAGCTCGTGATTAATATATTTGCCTCTAATAATGTACTTTTTTTCTAATGTGTTTGAATCAACGGTATATGCAGGTTGGTCACGAACATACCTGGAAACACTGGACTAGGCTTTGGTGAGAAAATTTATAACTTCACACTCTAAATGTAGTGGAAGGGATCCAAATAATTATAGTTTTCCGCGAGGACCAGATTCTGTAATGAAAAGATCAGTTAGAGATGATATAATTAAAACTTATATATCCAATTTTTTGATAGATTCATACAGAGCACATAAAAAAGTATATAAAAGAAAAAAAAAACAAAGATAGTTAGAAAACAATTACATAGTAGTACCATAAATCACACAAAGCTATTTGTGCAGGGAATGAAGTTGTGAGTTACGAGAGCCCTCGACCATCGATGGGCATCCATAGGCTCGTTTTGGCATTGTTCAAACAAGTCGGACAACTGTCAACGGACCCGCCAAATAGGCGAACAAATTTCAACACCATAGAATTTACTCGGCTCCATGGCCTTGGCTCACCTGTAGCAGCTGTGTACTATAACTGCAATCGAGAAAATGGCACGGGAGGCCGCAGAGCCTAGAGAAACCAACAAGCCTTTTTTCCCCCTACAAGCTACAAAATAGACGAATAAAAAAACCAATTGTTACAAAATTACGTGACATTCGCTTCTTTTTTCTTGTCACAATAAATAATTGCGATGTGACGCGTATGTAATTAATGTGGAAAAGTCTTACTTTTCGAAATGAGTTAAATTATCCCCCAACTGGACATATGATCAAGTTTTATTGGTCAGTGGTTAAATCGGTTGAACCGTTTCGAAAAAAAAAAAAAAAAAAAAAATTGGCCCACACATATATTAATAGACAAATAAGTGAACAACATAAAATTTATAATTCTTATGTGAATGACTAAGTTTTACCGGGTCTAATTAAAAAAAAAAAGACAAGAAATTGACCCGAATCACAACATTAAACCGGGTCACAAGTTTTCACCCTTTTTTGCCTGAGTCAGATGGGTTCATAAAAACACGGGTTCAATCCACAAACATGGTAAAATTTTCAATTCTTTTGGAGGTGAAGATAAAATTTAAGATGAACAGAATCTTTAGGTAAAGTTAGTGGGGTGCATCCACATAAAGTACATGCGCTTTATGCCCATGCATATGCGAAAAACCACCAACTAAAGGATGGAATAAGCATGCAAAAAAAAAAAAAAAAGATTGTAAGATGCTGCCTAAGATGTAAAATGGCATTTGATCAAGCCTATTTTGTAAGCTCCCCATGCAAGAAAGTAGACACTGAAGATGATCACAGTCCACAAATCACATTCATGCATTTTATGGTTTGTTTGAACAACCTTATCCGCTCGTTGTAAAGAATGGCTGTCGAAGTATATGGTGCTGGAAGATATTCCTTCAAATCCAACATATATGCAATAATCAATCCCCTCCATAAACCGGTCGAATCTATCCAGTGGCATAGAGTACTATTTGATGTAACCAATAAATATCAACAATGAATTAAAGAGAACAAAGTGCATGGGTCAAGCAGTCACTAATCTTAGGGTCTCAATTGTTTTATGGGATTGGATGGGATAATACCTACAATTTGGGTAGTAATTGTTATGAACCTTAGGTTTTGGACTAATGAATGATTCACATCTCAAGATGGCCATATATAGACTTAGGGCCTTAAGTATATATGGGCTGACTATAATTTAGTTAACACTCCCTTCAAACTCAAGGTGGACGTGGAGGATTCGAAGCATTGAGTTTGAGCAAGTGAAGCCGATGCTGTTCTCTAGTTGGTGCTTTGGTGAAAAAATGAGCCACTTGCAACTCTGACGGCACATATTGAAGAACAATGACAGTGAGACCGGGTGAAAAGAAGCATCAACACCAATGTATTTTGCAAGTTCATGCTTTTCTAGATCATTGACAATTTGGATTGCTCGAGTACTATCACAAAGAAGAGGCGTAGGATCACACATGAAATACCAAAATCGGCTAACCATCCACCTTCTCGGCCGCGAGCAGTGCACCTCCCAGCTGTACCGCGGGCAGCTCGCCTCCAACCGCCGAGCTCACCAGATCGCACGCGTCCTCGGCCACCTGTCGACGACGCCGAACGCATGTGAGAAGCAAAACCCACCCGCGGTCCTTCCGTCCGCGAGCCCCGATCAGAAATCGGGCACCAAGACGGCGAGCCCTCCTCCCCGTTCGCGAGTTTTCACGACTTGCCGATCTCTGCCATCGTCGGGCCTCAACAACGAGCAACTCCGCCACAGCCGCAGCCGCACCTTGTCGCTGTCGTCGTCGAAGTCGCGCAACAGCCACCGTACGAGGAGCCTCCATCCACGAGCACGTTCGAGGTCCATACTGAGGCCTTATCCGTGCCATTTGACGCAGAGGCCAAGCGAGAAGCCGCCCGAGGAGTTGTCCAAATACGATCTGGCAGCCGCACTCCCCGAAACCACGCGGCACGCGTATCCGTCGTCGAGGAATCCAACAGCCACGGACATTACCGGTGCTCGAGATGGGTAAGACTTGCAAGAAGTCGAGCCTAAAGCCCGTACTCGAGATGGGTAAGACTTGCAAGAAGTAGAGCCTAAAGCCCAACGATATTATGCTAAAGAAGGTCAAAGAATTCGAGGAGTTCAAACCGAAACGACTGTTCGGTTTTGGGAAAAGCACTTAAGAAATTCTCGAACGTTAGGAAGAATTATGAAAGATGCGATGGCATACATACTATCGCGCATGAGAATGACATTGAGAAACTCAAGGAAGTCGCCTTGGAAGAAGATAACTGAAAAGATATGCGACGAACTCAGGAGAGAGAATGAAGGAGTCCCACGAGCTGAAGGAACCCCACGAGTTATCTTCTACGACGTGGTAGCTCGTCTTGGTATGCAAAGTGTGACGCCATCGTAGTCAGAATCTGAGCTATCAGAAGAGGAGCCACGTCCTATAGGCGAGCCTAGCCAAGGGAGTAACTCGGTACCTGAGGAGTCGAGCCTCAAACCTACCGAGTCGTAGTTGCACCTTTATGTCGTATCCGAACAGGTGGGTGTTAGTAAACCTTACTATGCTTTTATTTCTTATAATTGTGTGATTCCATAATCAATGTATACGTGTGAAGTGTTTTTCCTATCGGAATGGTTGTGTCGACAGCTCCCCCATAGTTCCTTAAGGAAAGCGTATGGCATACCGATTAATTGGGTTCCGTGCAAGAGTGTGTACATATGAACATAAGGCAGGGTAGGAGGTAGATGTGATGATTTGTGTTTATGTTGAGATTATGTTGTCAATTATTATCAGAAATATGTCGCATAGTATTACCATGGTGAGCTTGTTGTTTGCTCACCCCCCATTATTACAATATTTTCAGGTTGAGTTGATGGCCATGGCTATGACGAGACGAGTGGCTTATATTGTTTTAAACTATATTTTATTTCCTTCCGCTTAACGTTTTCAAACCTCACATGTTGTTTGATTTTGAGATTTTGAACTGGTTGAACTTGTTATGAGATTTTCGTTGTTAATTATGGATTATTATCTCATGTTGAATTATGGTGATGTGATTTGTACAATGAAGTTCCATTTGTTCAACAGTGAATTGAGTTAAGAACAAATATTGTTTAGGTAATGCCCTTTAAACGATTTTAAATTGGATAATTATTTTTGAAAAATTTATTCTTATTTTTGAAAACTCAAGATTTTACCTTAAAAATAACGGGGCGTTACAGTGTGGTATCAAAACAAGTCAATGGTTATTTAGACTTGCAAATGTTTAAAGTTAGGAATTTTGGAAATTTTCGAAAGTTGTGAAAAACGAACACTCGTCTTCGTCGTACCGCACCAACTCAAAGGTATGAGATAGTTCGGTTTGGTATTTGTCTGTTTGGACTTTAGATTTTGGGGCTTAGGATTTACCCTCCGAATTTAAGGACTTGAACTCTAGTCGTAGTCTAGTTAAGTTCTGACTTTAGAAGTTTACTCGCTATAAGATTCGGTATAGTGTTTTCGAGCGAGGACCTTTTGCAAGACATCTTGTCGAAAGAGAAGAGTTTAAGTAAAGGAAAATCGCCACAGATTTTTGGTGACCGATGTCTGGACACGCTAAAAAGGAGCAGACAACCAAAGAAGTCCAAAGTGTGCGGGATTATTCGAAAGTATGAAGCAATTGACAAAAAGTCCAAAGTGTGCGGGAGGGTGTTCTTATGCTAAAAAATCCCCCGTTGTTTGTTTCTTCTGTCATTTGACAATTAAAATGTTTCTTATAACTAGTTGGTTACTCTTTTTTAGTTTAATTTAATTGTATATTTCATTTGAAAGAAAAATGACACAACTAACAAATTAAACTGACTACACAATAAGCATTTTATTGTTGAGGAAATAGCTATTTTCACCATGATTAAAGATGTAATTTTTTTTTCACACAGGAAAATAGCAAGTTAACTTTTCCACCCCCACTAAATGATAAAAAATTATGCGATAAACTATGCGATAGACATACAAATATAATTGATAAAGTGCATAATACTTATACAAAGAGGTATCACTACAAGAAATACCGAAAAACATGACGATAAAATTCATCACGTAAACCCTCTTTTTGTCACAATAATACATTGATAACGAAATTTTATCGTCACAGAGATCGTCACTGAAGCCATGTCATAATAGAGATAGGTGAAAATTTGTACAAGATCACCAGATATTAAATTTAAATGACGTTTTATAAGTATAGTCATGTTATTTGGTCATTTTATGTGGCAATAATATTGTCATGTAAACAATTATTTTGTCATAAAAAGACATTTTTGAAATGACAAAAAATTATTATTTTTTAGTGACGAATTATATTATTTTATCAAATATATAAAATTGCAGTGACTTATATCTTTGGCGTTTTGTTTTAAAAATCATCATATTTTATAATGGTTATTTTATAATTACAAAATTTTGATTGTCACGAAAAGAAACTATAGATATGAAGATAGCAAAAGTGTCACAAAAAACTAGAATGGATGACGAAATTTTCATTGTCTCCAAAAAATACAAAAACGACGGATTCTTTTGTCATGAAATTATTAGCTCTATGATTATGAAAATAAAAATTGTCATTAAAAGCTTGAGCTATAATGACAACATAAGTTTTCATGAAAAGATAAATACAAAAGCGACGGATTCTTTTGTCATGAAATTATTAGCTCTATGATTACGAAAATAAAGATTGTCATCAAAAGATCGAGATAAAATGACAATATAAGTTGTCATGAAAAGATAAATATTTAGTGACAAAATGTATTGTCATTTCAAAAAATATATATGATGACAAATCCAAACCAATACATCACAATTAAATTTTGTAAAAAACAAAATTTATTTTCAATGCATAGTCAAAATTTGTCAATATATATGATATGATTACAAACATAATAATAGTCATTACTTGTATATATATTTAGTGACAAGTTTATTTTTTCAATATATAGAACAATGATAAACTCTATTGTCACTTCAAAGAAGTATGTCATGAAACAGAAATACAGTGACAAACTCCATCAACACTTAAAATAACTATATCGTGGTACTTAAAATAACTATATTGACCCAAACTATAAAAAACTACATAAAAATCATCTTTTCGAGTCTTATTGAACCGAACCAAGCTCAACTCATTAACCAAACAAGCTCTACATAAGCTCGATCTCAACTCGTTTATCAAACGATCTGAACTCACGAGCAACTCATTTAATTTAACAGCTTTATACGCCATCATCTCATCCCAAAAACAAATGATGACTGAATGTAGGATAAAGTATCCTTCCAAACTTAATCTAATCAAGATAATAGGATAAAATGTCATTTTGCCATTAATTTATATGAAGATAAAGAACATTTTTTACGGTATATTTTTATCACACGAGCTATCCAAGATATCATATGCAGATAGGATAAAATTATATTTTCCCCCGTTAAGTTAAGTTATATGGAGACAAGCATATTTGACTATGCATATTTTTATCCTTGCATCTATATTTATATATTGAAAGAGGTTGATGGAATAATCCAAAATAGTAACTTTGACTTTGTAATCAAATATGTTGGCTTACTATTAAAGGAAACATAGTAAATATTACTTTTATATTTTATAAAAAAAATGATAATCAAATCATACCTACCTGCTATAAATCATGCAATTCGGCTAATAGCACAACTTTTTATATAAATAAAGTGGTATCAATTTTGAAAATTATTTTGTGGTAATTATCACAATAAAGATATGAGTTTTCATATTAATTACAAATCACAATAATTCCTTATTCTTTTGTTGACCAATCATGAAACACGCCTTAAAAAAATCGTCTATTAAATAGGTTTTATTTTAAATAATATTATTTGAATGTGTACAATAAAATTATAAATATAATTACAAAATATAATTTTGAAATCAATTATGGAAATTTATTATGATATTTATCACAATTTTAAAACAGAATCTTATTTATCAACATTAATAACATATCATGGTGATTTCTTATTTATTTGGTAACGAGCCATATACAAAAAAAAAAAAAAAATCTTAGCTTCAAGAATTTAATCAAGAGAATTAGTTTATAATTCTCTGATTTATCAATAACTCAACCGATTTAGTTTTTCAAAAATTGTAAATGCACTTTTGCACAATATCAAAAGAAATCAAACTATCTATCACCAATCTTTATCCTTAGTAACAAATCATCAGTTCTCCTATTTTATTGGACATCCAACCATATGTAGACCAAAATATGCATGATAATATAGCAAAATACAAGTACAATATAAATTTAGAAATCAATTAAAAAAATATTATTGATATAACTGCCACGAAACTAAAATATAATTGATATATCAACATTAATAACAAATTTCTCTGATTTTCTATTCATTTGGTAACGAGCCATATACCAAAAATCATCTATTCAAGGAGTTAAAAAATATCATTTGATTTTATCGATAACTGCATTGAACCAGTTTTTTAAAAATTCATATTGCGATTTACAATATCATAACAAATATCATATAAATTAATAAATTAGAAATAAAATTTAAAATATTTAAAATATACATCATTATAAATTATAAGAAAAAAGAAAATAAATTTCACGTAATTAAAAATTAATATTTTTTTAACTTCATAATCATATATAATACAAATGCTAGCTCAATAATCCACGAACTCAATATTCCAATCCTATCATACAACTTCCTATTGTTCGGGCCTCAAATCTTATCAGGATCGTAAAGACCTCTAAGGTATTCGCTAGTCGGTCCCTAATTATTAAATTAAGGAGAGTATATTTATTTGAGATTTGGAAAAACATTTCAAGACTTTTATTAATAAATCCAAGACTTTTTAAAATTTGTTTAGTTAATCTCTAAAAAATTTAGTGAGATATGATGGTGAGATTTGGCATATGTAATTTATGTCTGAAATCTCAGCAAATTTACTTAAAAAGTCCTTACAAGTGGTTAAAAAGACCTTACAAATCCCAATATTAAATAAATTAAAGACCTCTAACTTTTTAAAATTTAATTAAATATCTCAAGACTTTTAAAAGAATTAAAAAAATCTAAAAGATAAATATACTACAATTTTTAAAAATCTTAAATGAAAACACCCTTCTACAACTCTACCTCAACTTGAGTCTTTAACTAATTAGTAAGTACAGTGCAATCACCTGAGAGATTATTTTTAATCCTATCATGTCTAAGAAAACAAAAGAGACCTTGTGGAGGTCTTACTTTTAAATCCTATCATGTCGAAAATAAAAGAGACCTTGTGGAGGTCAGTGAAGTGAAAAAGAAGTAGTTTATTTATTTTTTTTATTTTATTTTTTTTTTGTGCAGTCACTAGTACAATGAAATATAAAAGATATACATTAATATATATTTACGTTTAGTATTTTTATTATTTTTATATCGCAACACCTTTAATTGTTACATTCTTTATCTTATCAATCCAGATCTAATATATTTCTCATTTTTATAAAAATAATTTTTCCACTTTTCCATCTCTATTTGAAAATTCCGTTTTTGAGAATTGTCCTAATTCCACCACCTCTTTTGTGAAGCATAACTAAAAGTTGGAAAGTGGTCATTTGACCCACATATAAGTTGAAAAGTGGTCACTGCCCCAGATTCAGAGTGCAACTTTTATGTGTGAAAGTTGCCAATTATGTTAAATGCTATTTTTTTTTTTTTTTCCCAAAATACATTTCTTGAGGAATACATATAATATATAACCTTAGTTAAATGAACTGAAATAGAATATATTAATAACAAAGGGGATTTTTTTTATAATTAGTTAGGTTATTTAGAGCTAAATAAACCAGTATATTATAAATCAAATGCATCCATGTTAAAAGCAAAGTAGATGACTTCACAAAAATAAATGCAAAGACAAACAAATGAAACTCCTTGTGCTTTGGAGACAATCAATATATGGGAAAAGCAAATAACATTTGAGTAATGCCAAATTTTTACAAGGCAAAAATATCATATCAGTTCAAGTATGTAACCACCACAAAAAAACTCCAACCAACTGTACAAAGTGTTGAGGCCAAAATGATATGGTGGACCTATTTTGTCATCTTCGATTCATTTAAAACCTATCTTGCTAAAATGGTACAGATCCAAAGACAAAATAAGAAAGAAAGCTTTCTTTTTATATCAACCATTGAGTTGGCTTTATGTGTTTATAAGATCCAAGGACAACTTAAGAAAGCTTTCTTTCTATATCCAAGGGCAGAGAACACGCACACGTGAGAAACAGAGATACAAGAAGTATATTTTCGTATGTGACAGCAGTAAAGCATGTCTTGAGTGGTGAAAATATCAACCTTTGAATTGGCTTTATGTCTTTATCATCCCCTAGTGGGTGACTCTGCAAACGGTGGAGATATAAGGACGAATATTTATAATTTTTTATTCTTATAAGATCAAATTGTTATTTTAGCTTTAACGTTTGTCCCAGACCAAAGATATGTAGAATTTTTTTAGTATAAGAGATCCTTGCCTTTGGACTATAATTGCCTCATTATCTTCTCTCATATCGTAGAAGAAAATCTTTAATTAAAAAAATCCTAATTCGTGAGTTATTTAATCCTAGTTGTATTTTGTTGGTGCGTTTATTGAATTTGACGGTGCAAGGAGACATAAGCAATATTGGCTGAACTCCGTTATCAATCTAGTTTGTTCTTTTCTTGTCTTTCTCATCATTTATTTTTGCATTTATTGGCTTATTTTTGTTTGTAGCAGCACTTGCTATTATTACTTGTGGGAGTATTTTTGTTCGCGCGCTTGTTGTGATATCTCAACAAGTGGTATCAGAGATGAAGATTCGTCCTAGGCTCGTTCGGTGCGACGGGAACTACATTCGAGTTTGAGATAGCCAATGGTGCATCATCCTCTGCACCCATTCCAACAAAGACGGCGGTGCCGAACGCCACTCTAAGTGGAGATCTTCGATGGGATCGGTCATTTCGGCATGTGGCGAGCCGAAGTGCTGTAGTGTCTATTTCAGCAATGTCGTTGAAGAATAGAAGCCAAACGGCGTTTATGAGAAGGACTTGAAGAATATCAACCGCTTAGCATGTAGAACAATTGATTCGTGTTTATCTAAAGAGCAGAATTACACATTAAATAATGAAAACTCTGCCCACACTGTCGAAGGCTTTGGTGGACAGATTTTCGAAGAAAAGTGGGCATTCATATTCATAGTCTGTTCCAATTTGACTACGGGCATGATACATAAATGAATGGTCATGTCACTACATTTGATAAGTTGGTTGGATATATGTTAAACTTGGGCATACATTCAACAATAAAGATTTGACTATAATATTGTTATCTGCTCTTCCCGATAAGTTCGAGCACTTGGAAACTACCTTGACGATATAACTCTTATAGTGGTTCGTTCTGCTCTGTATAACTATGAGTTAAGAAAGAAGAACAGAAGAATACAACAACAGAAGATGAAACATTGGTTGTAAGTGCATGAAATCGTTCGAACGGCCAAAAGAAGAAGAGACGAGGAAGATCACGTTCCAAGACCAAACTTGACAAAGACGAGTATGTTTTCTGCCATTAGAAGAGACACCGAAAGAAATACTGTCTTAAGTTTAAAAAGAATCTGAAAAAGAAAGACAAATCTCATCAAGATCATATGTTGCCGAAGATGGAAGTAAATATTCGAAATTTTTACTTGTAGTTTGACCTTCATCTTTGGTTTATGGGTGCACCTATCATATGCCTCCCATAAGGGAGTGAGTGTTCACTTTTCAGAAGATCAATGGAGGAGTTATCAACATGGGTAGTAACAATGTTTGTAAGACAACCGTGTCATGTTCAATTCGTTTGAAGAATCACCTTCAATTCGTTAGAGTTTTGTATGTTCGGTGCATGTCGAGTTTGAAGAAAAACTTTATTTCATTAGGAGCCTTGAAATCTAAAGGCTTAGTAATGACTGCAAGAAGGAGTTATGAAAGCTACATCTGGTTTACTCGTGGTGATGAAAAGCATTAGAGGATTAACTTCTATTACTATAAAGGTGATCCGGTTATTTGGACAACAACAGATTCCACCAACAAGAGTCTAGAATGGTCAGCTATTGCGACATGCTGGTGAAAAATCCTTGTAGACACTGGCTAAGCAAAAGAGAATGAAGTTTGGCTCGATTAAATCAAGAGTTTGAGATGAAAGACTAGGGGAAGCTAAGAAAATACTCGAGATGGAAATAAGTTATTGAGAGACAAACTTCTTTGAGTCAGAAGAAATATTTGAATAAGGTACTAAAACGTTTCAGCACAAAAGATGAAGCGAAGCTTGTCAGTAGGTAAATGACCAATTATCACCAAGATGAACAACGAGAGTACATGACTATAGCAGTTTGATGTATGCAATAGTGAGTACAAAACCCGACATGTCACAATCAGTTAGTGTTTTGAGCAGGTATATGCAATGTCCAATTATCACCAAGATGAAGAACGAGAGTACATGACTAGAATACCATATGCCAATGCAGTTGACAGTTTGATGTATGCAATAGTGAGTACAAAACCGAACATTTCACAAGCAGTTAGTGTTTTGAGTTAGTGTTTTGAGCAGGTATATGCATAACCCCGGTAAAGGTCATTGACAAGTTCTGAAATGGATTCTACGATTCAAACTCTAGTATTATATATCTTTGGATTACAATTGCACCTTATTATCTTCTTCTCTCATATCCTTTAAGAAAATCCTTAGTTAAGGATCTTAATTTGTTGGTTATTTAACCCTAGTCATATTTTGTTGATGTGTCAGTCTGCAGAAAGTTTTGGTGTTTTCTTTTCTTTCTCGTCATTTATATTTTTAATTTATTAGCTTATTTTTGTTTTAGTAGTGCTTGCTATTATTAGTTGTTGGGTATTTTTGTCCGCTGCGCTTGTTGTAATATCCCAACACAAATGGACACATTTTGCTAAAGACAGGTGCAAATAGAGCAAGGAATGAGGACAAGAAAAAGCTTTCTTTCTTTTCTTCTTTTATATATTCAAGAAGACCTAGGGGAGGGACATGTAAATAGCATATTGTCTTTATTTGGATTATAGAAAAGGAGAACACACTGTGAAATATACAACTGCTGAGAATATAAACCACTTGTCCACTAGATAGGCCACACATCAGATTTAAAAAGTGGGAAAATATCGGTTCAAATTAGAATGTTAGTAAAACTCACTGGTGGACTACTATAAATGCAAACAGATGTCTCTTGGAGATCAGCACATCTCATCAACTGCCTTTATCATTTTTCTACAAATCCAGCTGAAGGAGAAACCGACAGACAAAGGGTTTAGAGCTTTAACCCTCCCAATCGGTAACTTGAGATGGCCTAAGGCAGAACACGTGTAAGAAGACATTGGTTGCTACCTTAGACTATCCAAGTTACCAATCAGGCTGGGGTTAATACCCGGGTATAACACTCCCTGAGTTCGTTCAATTTCACAATCAAAATCGTTACGGTATGTCTTTGATGTCTACATAAATTGATCGTACATCATCATGATCCATATGATCTATATCTTCTATGCATCTTTAGAATTCAGAAGCTACTAATGATATTTGAATTTTTTTTCTCAGTATCATGCAATAAGTCTTGTGAAACCTTCACATTTTATCCCAGAGCTGTTCAGTTACTTAAACTAAGAACAAAGGCAATTTTGGAGTAGATGGTTTCACATACCCCTTTCAGACTGCCAGATGATGGTAAGTCGGTGACATAAACTAATCAAAGTAAAATCAGTATATATCTACTTACAGCTATGTTTCAAAAACCTTCACATTGTCGTGTTATTTCAGAGAAAGGATAATTTAAGAAAAATAATTCCAGAAAAGCTACCGAATTCCACAAATGCTTTGCTGATTAACTAATGGTCAGTGTAAATACGAAAATTACACAGATGCTTTTAAATTCTAGAAGTGAAAACAAAACTGACCGAATCACGACCTTTAACTGAATTCCTGAAGGGTTTGAAAAATGGTATCCAAAGAATGAATAAAATACTCTTAAAGAATCATGTATCGTGTAATTAGAAAGGATGACATTAACAATATGAAATGGTCCTTTTAGTATCAATGAGCAAAAACTAACAAAACTATCCTATGCACACAACTTCGAATGACAAGTCCCATTGACAAAAAAAAAAAAAAAAAAAAAAAAAAAAAAAAAAAAAAAAAAAAAAAAAAAAAAAAAAACCAAAGAAAAAGAAACACAATTATCTACATAGATTAATCAAATTACGCTCGTTAATTTACCTCATTGCAAGCATAGCAGCATGTCCACCATTGATGATCATCCGAAACTTGCACCATCCAGACGAAGCACATCTAGCCGCAAAATCTGAAGCGAAGAGGAAAAGCTCCAAGCGAGAGCTCACCACTGTGAACAATAAATACAGGCATCGGTCGGAACATACGAAATCATCAAATACGATAACAGATAAAAACCGATTACAAGTAACAATCGAACAAAGCTGAGCCAAAGAGCAGTAGAAGCGCTAGGAAGAAGATAAAGGAGTCCAGAAATTTCGAACGAAACATACAGGTCAATCGGTCGAAGCTCGAGCGGCAATGGTGAGAGTCAGTCAGTCCCGACCATTTTAGCCGTCAAAACCAGTCGTACACGGTACATCAATTTCAGCTTCCCGATTTTCATGGCGCACGCAATTAACGTGTGTTCCTATCTTAAATTTTTTGCAAGTGTAATTGATTGTTGAAGATGATAAAAGATGGGCCAGGCCCAAATTTGTTCATTCGTTTTCAATTGGGCTTCGCAACAGCAGCTAACACATCTCCTGGGCTTAAGAGACCAATAGATTAGATTCTTCGTCACTTAGGAGAGGGTTCAACTAACCCTCAGCCCCCCAGCCCAGGCTAGCCGTGGCCCTGTCTGGTGAGCTCAGTCTAGTCGTGGCCCTGACTGGCTCGTTCCCCGGGGGACCTACCGACTCGAATGAGTCCCATAGTGGACTCATGGCCTTCCACACTGCTCAAGTGTGGTTTTTGCCCTCCCCAGGATTCGAACTTGTGACCCTGAGCATAAGGTCACCAAGCATGCAATGCTGGTACCATCTCACCAATTATACCCCGAGTTTTATTAATAAAGGAAGATACTAGCTTTTAATCTTAAAGCTAGCCTTTGTTAATAAATAATCATGTTCATGTTCAAGTTCAAGTTATTCAGCTAGTTAAATTCCAAGTTCGACTATTAGTCGATAAGTTTTCAGATTTAATTCCGATTCATTTAATTAGTTAATGAGCTCGGAATTAATAAGCCAAGTTGACGAACTATTCGAAATATTAATGTTCGGATTAATCGTCTAAGTCAAGATAAAGTTCCGAGGTCAAGTTGTAACCGAAAACGAGTACGTTCGGTTAAGGTTACCATATATGAACGTTGTCATTCCTATACAGCGACGCGTTCACATTTAGTACACCGTCCATCATTAGCTTATGCTTAAGCAATCGTCATCAACCTTTGCCTAATTAACTTAATCCATGTTTAGCCACATTAATCACGATTAGCTTAAAGATAATCATGATTAGCTTAATGTTAATGATGATTAATTAACATTAATGAGAATTAGTTTAAGGTTAATCATGCTTTGGTGAGATGGTACCAACATTGCATGTTTGGTGACCTTATGCTCAGGGTCACAGGTTCGAATCCTGGGGAGGGCAAAAACCACACTTGAGCAGTGTGGAAGGCCATGAGTCCACTGTGGGACTCATTCGAGTCGATGGGTCCCCCGGGGCACGAGCCAGTCAGGGCCACGACTAGACTGGGCTCACCAAGCAGGACCACGGCTAGCCTGGGCGGGGCTGAGGGTTAGTCCTCATCAAAAAAACAAATTTCAAAAACGGAATTGTATGGTGCAATTTGGTGTTGTTTTGGTTCTATTATTTCAATATTACAAATTCTTAGTTCAATTTTTATTTATTTATTATTATGTGGTGCGGTTTGATTATTCTTTTTACAAGCTCATTTTCAAAATTCAGTGCAGTTTTTAACCCAAAAATTGAACAAATTAAATTCAATAGAGTAATTCAGTGCGTTTCAGCTTGGTTCGGATATTTATAATGATTTTTCTTTTTTACTTGGATATTTTATTTGATTTAGGTACCTTGGCTTGAACCGCGCGTTCTACCAACCAGCTTTAGACGAGCTTGGGCTCGAACCATGGGCCTTAAACAATCTAAAGTGATATTGGGCTTTCACCAATATCGTTGAATCCGAACATAATATTCAAAAAGGTTACATGAGTTATCAAATGTCACAAAACATATGACCAATTTTCACCTAAATTTTAATTTTACAAGTGTAGAGATTAATGTTATATCCAACCAAAGTTTGGCATGTGCTGGTTGAACAACCAAAGCAAAATAATAAATATAATAATAATAAAAAAAAAAATGTCATGTGGTGGTTAAACAACTACAACAAACAAAAGAAATAAAAATTGGTGGCAGATGCGCCTGATTGAAATAGCAGCTATATGGTGCAGGTTCCAAGTGCCAACTTCTGTATAAATAGAGGCATTCAGCACCAAGGAAGATGCACCAAGCGAGAGAGAAAAAGAAGCAGAAAGAAAAAGAGAGAAGAAATAACATCTTGTGAATGTTATTTTTCAGTGAGATAAAAATAAAGTGTTTGAGTAAATCCTGTGAGTGTGGAAAAAATACACCGGATAGGGTATCAACTCTATTACTCCTTGTTTAGGAGTGGGGTCTCACTGGGTCACTATATTTTACATTTCTAGTGTAAGGGAGTGTGAAAAGATATTGTAATTATCTTGAAAATATAGTGGAATTGTTCGGAGGTTGTCCCGTGGTTTTTCCTCTATTTGGAGGTTTTCCACGTTAAATCTTGGTGTCTTATTTCTTGCATATTTTATTTATTTGGGATATTCTTAGTATGCTCTGTGGTCGCAGTTTAATCTGAACTTCCACATCATAAAAGAATTATTCCTGTTTTATTGCAAGAGATTTCTTTTGTCATTCTTGAGTTGCTGAGATTGGGATTATTGTTCACCATTTTACCTTTATATTTTAATTTACATCTTCCGCATTGCGCATCTGAGCCCAACAATTAAAGGCAGTCAAATCACAGTATCTTTGAGAATGATTAGCTAGCACATTACACAGAGTTTTTGTCCCTTAAATTTCATCTTTCATTCATAGTTGAATTGATTATAAGATTTGTGGCCGAAAAGCAATATACTCTTTTCCAATTTATTTGCAATTCATCAACTACAAAATATTCTAAAGCAAATATATGTATATGCATATATACATATATAATAACCTTTCCTAGTTTTCATTTCACATAATTTGCTTATCATATCATGGTAAATTGTTTGAACAACAATGGCAGAAAAAAGGCTAAGCACCAAACTGAGGGGAATGTTACGGTTATTTTCAGACTGTTCGGACTGATGTACTTTAATTTTAGCTTCCGCATGCGAGATTTTCAGATATTCCGCCATGATCTCGCGAGGGGATCCATTTTAGCATATTAGGCGGCACGCATACAGTTAGTTCAAGTATTTAAGACTGCATGTAGAATCCCGTCATGTGATCTCACAAGGGGATCCACTTTATTATTATTAGACGGCATGCATAAATGTTAGAGAACAAATAGCCAGTCAGATTAAGTAGTATCATCCCGCATTAAGTAAAGTGTTTTCGAAAATTAAGTAAGAGTTTCCGAAACTAAAACGTGAAAATTTTACTCCGTTTTTCACAAGTTCAAGTATATAGAAGGCGGGGTGATCCAACGATTAAAACGCCCGACGAGATGGTACCGTAACGAGACAATAACAATTCCCCCAAATTGATTTTTCTGTACCTCATATTTCTTTTTGACTTTTATCACGATGTCATAAATGTGCTTTTCCACCATGGCTAACATCGTGGATTTAAGGGGTCCATTCTTTTTTTTACCATTCAAATCAAACTAAATCTATCTAAGAATCTGGGAATTCAATAAAAGGTAAAATAAAATAACAATATAATTATCTCTTTTTTAAAAAAAATAAAATAAAATAATAATAATAAATTAATAATAAAATGGAGAAATTAAATATGTATCTTTTATAAAGAAAACACAAATGAGATGGCTTGAGTCTCTTCCAGCTTAACCAGTGGTCTCGTGTTCGAGCCATGGGAATGCAGCAGTGTTAAAACTCTTGAGGGAGAGTTTTGCCGCCCTTGTGGTCCTACCCGGCTCGATTCTGGATTAGTCGATTCCCCTGTAGATCCGAAAACCGGAAGGTCCCTGTACCAAAAAAAAAATCTTGTGCCTTTGCGCCTCTAATGTAATGTCTATGCATTTGCATGCACAATCGGTCCACCGGAAAATTCTTCCCCCTCCTTTTTTTGTTCCTTTTTTTTTTTTTAATTTTTTTGGTCTCGTGCTTTTAATCTTCCTTTAAATCAATCGACACTTTATGAAAAAGCGATCACAATTTGGCATTCTTTTACATTCGGTACAAAAAATGTCACCACAATTCGTAATTTAGTTTTCATGCTTTCTTAACAGCATATAATCAAACTAGGTGTGCTATATACACATACATGTGTACATTAGCTGTAAACGGTCCAAGCCGAGTTAGAGCTCAGGGTGCTCGAGCTTGAGCTTAAGTTGCCCTTAACGACCCCAGCTCGGATCGACTCGCTAAGTAAACGGGCAAAAAATCGAGCTCGAACTCGGCTCGTTTATCAATACTAGCAAGTTGAGATCGAGCCGATTGATCTCGAGTTTTAACGAGTCGAACTATAGAAAATTACATAAAACTTCTCTTTTCGAGTCTTATCGAGTCGAGCCAACCTCGTTAACCAAACGAGCTCCAGCTTGGCTCGTTTATCAAATGAGTCGTGCAGAGAACTCGAACCGAGCTGAGACGAGCTCACGAGCGGCTCGTTTTATGTAGCAGGCTCTGGTGTTCGTACATAAACAAGGAAAATAAATATATATTCTACCCTAAAAGGAGACAGCCTTACATCTTTGATGAGGTTGATGAGTGATGACATTCACGATCAAATGCCTTTTGTAGAAAAAGCCCTTTTGATGACGTGAAAAAATAAAAAAATAAAAAAATAAAAAAAAAAATTGCCTTTTCTTTTTATCTCTTTGTTAAATATCCAACTCACATGCATGGTTGCCGGCTAAGCAAATGCCAGATATGGAAAATACCATTAGTGTCTCTCTCTCTCTTAAATATAATTAATACTGAATTTATAATTAAATTAGATAAGAAAATCCCTCATCAATTACCTTTTCTTTTCTTAATTATAATTAATTTGATTGTCCATGATATATATATTTATGATATACAAGTTAAATTTGAGTCAGCTGCCAGCTCATGTTTCCTTAAGTTTTAAGTCTATTTGTAAAATACATAAATAAATTGTATTTTTTAGTAGTAATTACCCGCCTCTACAATCAATCTAATGACGTGATCAGATGTTAGACAGACCTAACCACTACAAAAAAACTCTTACATTCCAACGGAAATTTTCCGTTGGAATTCTTTATATTTCTGTTGGAATAGCTATTCCAACGGATATTCCTACGTATAAAAATTCGTGAGAAAAACGGTCGTTGGAATAGCTAAAATCCAACGGAAAATCCTATGGAAATAAATTCCTACAACTATTCCAACGGAAAAAATCCGTTGGAATTCCTCAACCATCCAACACTTATTCCAACATAAAATTAAGTTTGTTGGAATATTCATTGGAATTTCCAACAAAAATTTTTGCCGTTGGAATTTTTCGTTGGAATTGAAGTGTTTTTTTTTTGTAGTGAACAATTAGATAATCGTACTCTTTTAACTGATATACATTCTTTTAAAATGAACTATTGGGGTCCACACAGATGAAATGTACCAAGACCCGAAAAGCTCAGATGAAGCCTAAGTGAGGTTTCATCCCAAAACCAATTGATGAAAGGAGGAGTAACAAACCAGAGTTATAAATTAGGCATATTGTCCCTATATAAACGATTATTAGATTAACCTTAGTTAGTTAGTTAAATGCATGTGCATGGAGTTAGTTAGAAATAGAGTTAGTTTTAACTAATTCTAGTTAAGCTCGTCATTATGAGCTGCATAGGTTTTAGGCTTAAATATGCCAAACTTTGATCTAGCTAGTAACCATAGGATGGGCATTTTGAGAGGGAGGAATAATAGATACTGAAGGAGGAGACTGAGAAATGGGAAGATCCACAAATAGAGGGATAGTGGAGTTTGTAGAGCAATTAGAAGGCTGAGAAGTTGGAAAGCCTGTGAAGAAGGAGAAGAAGGAGGAGAGAAATTTAAAGGAGCTGCACTTGCAGAAGGAGAAGATAAATTATGAAAGGAAGGTTGCAAATTAAAAGAAGGAAGAAAAGGAGAGGGGAACAAAGGAGGAGGTGAAGCAACCACAGAGTTAGAAGAAAAAAGAGATTGATAAGGAAACTCATTTTCATTGAAGGCAACAGTGATGGCAATATAGGTTCTGCCTTGAGGACTGAGACAAATATAGCCTTTGTGATGAAGGTTGTAGCCAAGAAAAATACACTTAGCACTTCTAAACTGAAATTTATTTGAATTGTATGGCCTCAAATAAGGAAAACAAGCACAGCCAAAGGATTTTAGAAAGTGAAGATCAGGTTTGGAGTGAAAAAGAGCTTCAAAGGGAGAAGAGTTTGAAAGGACTGGGGTTGGAAGTCTATTAATAGTGAAAACAGCAGCACTAAAGGCATGCCACCAGAACTTAAGAGGTAATTGAGATTGAGCTAACAAGGATAGCCCCATTTCAACAATATGCAGGTGCTTCCTTTCTGTCTTACCTTTTTGATGATGAATATGAGGACAAGGGTGTCTAAACTTGATGCCAAGATTATTTAAGATGGGAACCAAAGATCTATACTCACCCCCCCAATCAGATTGAAGGCACTTAATATTACAGTTAAACTGAGTATGAACAAATTTACTAAAATGCTGAAAAACAAAAGCAACTTCAGCTTTAGACTTTAAGGGAAATATCCAAGTAAATCTGGTGAAATCATCCATAAAATGAACATAATACTTGAAACCATCAATAGACATAACATGAGAGGGTCCCCACACATCTGAGTGCACTAGTTAAAAAGGAAAAGTAGTTTTAGTGGGATGAGAAGCAAAGTGCGTTGATGGAGTTTTCCCATCTTACAAGCCTCACAGAAGGGCAAATTGTCACTAACGGCAATATTAAGACCTTGCATAGCATGTCTAAACACATTAGAACAAGGATGACCAAGTTTTATGTGCCATACAGTAAGAACATCAGTATTGGAAACAGAAGACTTAGAAGAAGAAAAAGAACAAGGAATAGATGCAGGAGAGTCCAAATGATGAAGAGGAGAAGCACTCTTGGACAAGTCTAGCTGGTAAAGCCCATCCTTAAGCACTCCTTCCAGCAGCACTTTGTGAGAAATCTTGTCCTTCACAAGACAACAAGTGGAATGGAATTCAATAACAATGTTGTTATCCTTAGTAAGCTGAGAAATGCTCAATAAATTTTTGGTGATATTGGGAACAAGAAGCACATGATTGAGAAGGAGAGGGTATGGATGAGCAGTAGGCAAAGATGAAGAGCCAACATGAGAGATATCAAGTTTAGAGCCATTACCAACTAAGACCTTATCAGTACCTTGATAAGGTGATGCTTGAAGAGAAAGGTTCTCAAAATTTGCAGTTAAGTGATTTGTGGCCCCACTGTCAAAGTACCAATTTGGATCAGATGTAGAGGAGCTGCAACTTGGAGTGGAGGAAGGAGAAGACAGTTGTTCACCAACATGAGCCTGAGGAGCTTGAGTGGGAGCAGAATCTAGGCCTGTAAAACTGATATCAAAGCGTTTGTAACATTTCAAGGCAACATGGTTAGCCTTACCACAAAGTTGACACACCAGTTTGTCACCGTTCTTAAAGAACCAGCCACGGCCTCTGCTCTGACCACGAAAAGGAGTAAAGCCACCACGAGATTGCACAAAATTAGTAGAGTAAACATTCTCAGAAATAGGTGCAGAAGTAGATGCAGAGAAGGCCAAAGGAGCAGATGTAGCCTGACTAGAAAGTCTTATCTCATGAGTTTGAAGAGAAAATTGAACTTCAGGTAAAGAAACCGAATCCAAGCGAGAAGCCAAATTAACAACAACAGCCTCATAATCAGCACCTAAGCCGCCTAGAACATACATCGCAAGTTCATCATCGGCAATGGAGTGGCCAACAGACTGTAACTCATCGGCAAGGGCACGCATTTTCAGAATGTAATCATCAACCGAGAGGTCTCCTTTCTTAAGAGTTTGCAACTGAAATTTGAGATGTAGAACGCGTGCCTTAGAGTGCGTATGAAAAGGCTGTAACAGAATCGACCAAACCTCAGCGGAGGAGGAGCAGCGAGTAACATGACCAAGCATGGATTCGGCCATGGAAGCTATCAGCCAGCTCAGAAGCAACTGATCAGTGCGAAGCCACTTGGAGTACATCGGATTGATCGTGGACAAGGAATCACCAGTGGAATCAGCAAGGAAACGCGATGGAGGAGATGGATTGAGCAGGAAATCCTCAAGTCCATGGGCACGAACTGTGGAGAGAACCAGCAACTTCCAGTAGGAGAAATTGGAGCGATCCAGGCGAAGTGGAAGAGGAATGAGATGTGGAAACGCCTCCGCCGCGACCAGCGATGAATCAGCCATGGCGGATCGCCGGAAAAGAAAGCGAGCAGGCTAGGGTTCAATTGGCTCTTGATACCATGTTAGAATAAGGTAGAATAAGGTAGAGAGAGAGAGAGAGAGCTGAGGGAGAGAATAGAATCAATTCATTGATTGTGTTTTCTGAGAGAACAAATGAGTACATATATGGGGCCAGCTCATAATGACGAGCTTAACTAGAATTAGTTAAAACTAACTCTATTTCTAACTAACTCCATGCACATGCATTTAACTAACTAACTAAGGTTAATCTAATAAAACCTATGCAGCTCATCTTGCTACCTCTCTATTACTAGAGCCTACTTCTCCAACTGAGGCTTTATCAAGACCTGAGCGGTTTGCTGCCATGAAAAGTGAGTATAATGCCTTGATGACCAATAATACTTGGACTTTGGTGGATCCCTCTCCTGATATGAAAGTTATCTCCAACAAGTGGGTTTATAGAACAAAGTATAAGTTGGATGGCACTGTGGACAAATTTAAAGCTCGGTTGGTTGCAAGGGGCTTTGAGCAGACTGCTGGGGTTGATTTTTTGGAGACTTTTAGTCCTGTGGTGAAGCCTTACACTATCAGGTTGGTTTTCACGCTGGCAGTTACTCACTCTTGGTCTATTCAACAAATTGACATTAACAATGCATTTTTGAATGGGGATTTACATGAGACTGTGTATATGGCTCAACCAACTGGTTTTATTGATCCTTGCCGCCCCTCAGCTGTTTGCAAATTTACCAAGTCACTTTATGGCCTTAAGAAAGCCCCTCGTGCTTGGTTTAATAAACTCAAAGGTTTCTTGCTTTCACTGGAGTTTAAAGAATATGTTTCTGACTCCTCCTTATTTTTTAAAAGGACAAACTGTGAGCTTCTTCTTGTTTTGGTCTATGTGGATGACATTCTAATAACTGGTGATAGTGATGTTGCTGTGCAAACTCTCATTACCACACATGGAAATCAATTTGCCCTGAAAACAATGGGTGAAGTTAATCATTTTTTGGGTTTTGAGGCTCTCAGAACTTCATATGGCTTTATTCTTAATCAATCCAAGTATGCTTTGGATTTGCTGGTTAAGACAAACTTGGTGCATTGCAAACCAGTGTCTACTCTTATCTCTCCTTCTCACAAGCTTGATCTTAATGACAGTGCTCCCTTTTAAGATCCAACTTTATACAGAAGTGTGGTTGGTGCTCTTCAGTATCTCACAGTCACTAGGCCTGACCTTTCATTTGGTGTGAATAAACTTAGTCAGTTTCTTCAAGCTCCAACCTTGAATCATTGGCTCACCTGCAAGCATCTCATGCGGTATGTAAAGGGTACTCTCACTCTTGGTCTTCATTTCAAGCCTGTTACTCGCTTTGTTCTTGAGGCTTACACTGATGCGGACTGGGCCGCTTGTATGGTTGATAGACGGTCTACAGGAGGTCATTTTATTTTTCTTGGTCCCAATTTACTTGGATGGAGTTCCAAAAGCAGCTTGTGGTTTCTCGTAGCAGTGCTGAATCTGAATATCGAAGCTTAGCTAATGCTACATCTGACATTATTTGGCTTTCATGAGCTTGGTCTCTTTTATGAATCTCCCTCGGTGTTATGGTGTGACAATAGTAGTGCGGCTGCTCTTGCCTCTAATCCGGTTTACCATGCTCGTACTAAGCATATTGAGGTTGATATTCATTTTGTGCGCGAGAAAGTAGCTTCCAAAGTGATTGATGTTCGATATATGCCCTCTGAATCTCAGTTGGCTGATGTTCTCACAAAGCCTCTGTCGGCTTCTCGCTTTCATTATCTTCGGTCTTGTCTTCCCATGCGTGCCAAAGATTTTGTTCAACCACGCTTGGTTTGATGAGGGTGTATTAGATTAACCTTAGTTAGTTAGTTAAATGCATGTGCATGGAGTTAGTTAGAAATAGAGTTAGTTTTAACTAATTCTAGTTAAGCTCGTCATTATGAGCTGGCCCCATATATGTACTCATTTGTTTTCTCAGAAAACACAATCAATGAATTGAGATTTCTATTCTCTCCCTCAGCTCTCTCTCTCTCTCTACCTTATTCTACCTTATTCTAACAGCGATGTAGGACGACTCAAAAGTAAATATTCTAATAGTCGCTTAATAATTAGACTGCTACATTCCAGAATATGTGGTGATAAAAACAATTATCCTGATGATTCATAACACAATTAAATCGGACACAAAAGTGAATAGAAATTGATTAGTTAAATGTAGGGTTCTTAATTTTCCCCTTAAAAGGAAATAGTAGATTTTTTTAATTTTTATTTTTAATTCGAATTTGTGCACCTGTGATATGTTTGTAAAGTAGATGCACTGAGGAGTGTGGAATCGTCAAAATGATAGGTGTATAAAATAAATTGCTCATAATTAAACGCGGTCTAGCTAATCAGATTGCAGGTTCTTAGAAGTTAAGCAAAAGATTATTCAATGGGCTACAAAAATAATATTTTAATTTTATTATCATAAACT
>CACSLK010027833.1:13799618-13817446 GCA_902706635.1 Striga hermonthica
TTTTTTTTTTTTTTCCGACCACAAAATCGCACAATTAGTATTAGATTATTCCCTCTTTCAGTTAGATTCAAGTAAAAAACTAGCAGCACTAAAAATGCTTATAGGTCTAGCAGCTGAAACAATTCTATTTAAGCAAAGGCCACATAATGCGCGAAGCGAATCACGGGAGGATTCAGAGGGGCAATATTCTTTCATGTAAACAGACATTTTCAATAATGTGTAAAATGTGAAGATAAATAACGATTCTCACAACTTACATGGATAGAGATACGAAGCTTCATCGCTTAGTTACCTACAAATGATAGTTTATCAAACGGGAAGTATGTAATCCAATCGAGTGGATGATAATGCTTGTTTGCAGATTCAAGCATTTTATGCCTTGCCTTTTCCAGCCTGAAGTGACTGAATTCTCTGTTGTACCTTGAAAATCTGGCAGAGGAAAATTGGAGATACGTAAGGGTGTGGTTGTTTATAAATTTTCTCAATCTATACTCAAAATCTAAATCAACTTTAACCCAAACTCACTATCATCAATATTATTAATATAATTAAATAATGTCAATCAATCATTCACCCACTCACATAATTTTAATAATCATTACTTCACATCATTTATTTCCTACTTTTACATCAAATCAACTTTAACTATTTTATTTTAAATATTATTTTAATATAAACTCAAAATACCACTAACAACTAATCATACCACATTTCTCAAAATTAGCCATAGTTAACCAAAATAACTCGTTTTGAGTGGATAAATTTGCATCCAAGCCACAGCAATTATACATTTATGGTTACAAAAAAAAACAATAAAATAAAAAATAAAAAACTGTTTTGCCAAATATTATTGTGAAGAAAAAAAAAAACATTAGGAAACTGGAAAGCATAGTCACGCAGATGTTCATCCAAGGGAACAAAACTAGGTTTGGTTAAGGATACTTCAGAACAACGTTGATGCAACTAACACAGCATGTGTAAATGAAAAGTGGATTTCAAGTCATCTAACATAAGTGAACTTGGTTCGCAAACACTAAGTTATGCTCCAAGCTAACAAAGTAACTAATCATCGTTGTTTTTCACAAAACACATGTATGATGTGAGAACAAGACTCGTGATTATTAAGAACTTGCAATTGGGTTCAGTTTATGCAATTATACAATCCCAAAATTCATTAAGACAGCAAAAACTTCCAAGGAGCTCCAGATCACAGTATAGTGTTTCTTGATAAAGTTCAAACAAGACAGCCCACTAACCAAAATTCAAATGACAATTGAAATAGCAAGACCAAGAGCAAGAAGAATAATAACAATGATTATGAGATGATGATTAGTTGACTATAACAATCACGATAAACATATCAAAATAATTCTAAAGTAAGTAAGAAATACAACTCTGGAATCTATATATGAATGAGACTATGGTGCAGTTACCGACCGCTTCTTTTTTGCTGTTCTGCTTTTCTTCTAAATCCTGAAGAGTACCATCTAAGCGCTTCCTGGTGGAACAAGAAAAGTATCATATCGTAAGTTTAGAACAAAAACAGTTAACAAATTCCATTTGACATTACAAAACACACATTTGCCTCCTGTTCACCCTCCTTAAAATCGGGCGAAATCAATGTATAGTTCATAAATCCTCACAAATAGAATAGACTTGAAATTCTGATTCAGGTTTTCGCACTTTGTGCCTACTGCAATTCCTGTTTCTTAGGGTTACGAGCATATATCAACAAATGAGTGTAAATAAGTTCCATAGACACCATTTAAGCAACTACTAATCAAAGCGAAGAAGTAACAAACTACTTACATAAATCATAAACGAGCATACGCATTTCTTTCAAGACGACACAATGTACCCACAAACAATGAACAGTAATTTAAACGAACATACAATTCAGCTGAAATGTAATCAATTCGCTTGCGAAAAAAGATAGCACAGAGTACCCACAATTACAAACAATGATCGGTAAGTGAAATGAACATACAATTCAGCTGAAATGTATTCAATTCGCTTGCGAACATTAGCATTCGCCTCCGCAAGGTCCTGCTTCACTAGCACGGGACCAATTAATTTGTACACATTCGCATCCTCATTCAACAGATCCAATTCCTTCAAAAAAAAAAAAAAAAAAAAAAAAAAAAAAAAAAAAAAAAAAAAAAAAAAAAAAAAAACCAAAACGAAATAACAACAAATAAATTAAAATAAAATTCCATCACCAAGCACATATTCAACACAAAAATCAACAACCTACCTCAAAAAAAGGCCACAAAACCTATCAAATTCAGATTAGTGAAAAGGAAAATGCGAGGGAATAATCTACCTTGAGGACAAGCTCATTCTCGCCGAGCTGAATAGTGTATTTCTTTCTGACTTGATGATTTTTAGATATATCTGAGCATAAAACACACAAATACTAAGTTCGAACGAGCACCAAAAACACAATGAGTGTGTGACTGCGTGTTAGGGTTTCAACAATGAGCCGAAAGAAAAGCTAAAAGCCATTGAAGAGATTTAATACCTTTCTGAAGCTTGTTGAGATCGTTGGCCTTGTTCTCAAGATCACGCTGTAACTCCTTGAGAGCTGCCATTTTCCGATCACAGTTCGATCTCACGGTGATGCTAACAGTCGCCTTTTTTCTAGGTTCCGAGCAAGTGGTGAATAGGCCCTTTATCTATTGGGCCGGGCTAGCTCACGACTCTTGATAGATTCTTAACTGTCCGGTTAGTTCTAGGCCCAGTCCAACTATTGAGAACATTTCGCCCAGGTCATTACCAATTTATGTTACGTGCCCATGCACGGGAAACAATGTTACGATTGTATTATAATAATATATAAATAGCGTTAATTATAATTTACCATTGTTTTCAAAACCGAATCAGACCGAACAGTCTGACCGGATGTCCCAGGAACTGGTTTATCGACCAGTCTGGTTCGCTTTAATAGAATGTTTGCTAGATAACTGGTTAACACCAGTCGGTCGAACATGTAGTATTAGTACGATTTTTAAAATAAATTTTGTTACATTTATAACTATTTTTAATATAAATAAAAATACAAATTTAAATTAAATGGAGATTTATAAATTATAAATCATTGAATACTTTTGGGATACAATTTTGAAAATTAAAATAAACAATAAAAGCCAAAAAATAGAATATTTAAGTATACAATTTTGAAAACTAAATTTCTTGCAAAAGGATAAAAGAAAATTTTAAAATTTTGTATAAAAAAAATCTTTTATAAGTAAGTCAAACTATTTAAACAAAAAGTCAACTTCTTATTTTTTAATTATTCATCAACCTCTTTCAATATATATAGATTGGAACCATACCAAAGTGCAACGAATTTTTTATTTGCATTTCATATTAAATTATAGTGTTATTGTTATTAAATAATCTGATTAAATACACTCATCAAACTTATTGATTATGTTATTTGATAAAGAGATTATTTGATGAAGATTTTTAATTTAAGAAAAAAGTCATGCAAAAGCTCAACAGAGCATCTAGCAACTGAGAGGAGCGGATTTAAAAAAAAATAAAAAAATAAAAATTATACTGTAAGTTTATAAAATAATTGTTTAAAATACTATTTATCAAGCAATTATTCTGATTCATATGGTAATCAATTAATCAAAATAACTATTATAATGCTAATTATTTACGAAATCTTAATGGCCTTTAATCATGTAACTTGTGAAGTATTACAAGTTTATTTTCAACAATATTTATTCATGAAATCTTTATGGCCTTTAAGCTTGTGAAATTGTGAAGTCACAAGTTTAATTTAAACAATATTATTTGGTACATTTATAGTGTGGCTAAATAACTATGCGGTGGTGGAGCCCTCAATAGAAATGGACAAATAAACAAGATGTCTTAAAACACGGAGTAAATTTCATCAATGCATATAAAATTCCAAATAGGGATCATGAAGGACCTATTGTTATTTATTGAGTTTGAGATTTGTTTAATTCTTTGGGTAGTGCATGGAGACTAGAGTTGTAGATGAGTGGAACTCGAGCAATAAGGACTCGTGCTCAGGGGCGGATGTAAAGCTATGCTAGGGGGGCATGGTCCCCCCCAAACTTTTTTTTTCCCTTTAGTACTATGTATGTATATATAGCATATAATAATAATGTATATTTAATTGTTTAGTCTCCTTTTAATATAAACTAAAAAAATAATATATTATATAGAAAAAGTCAAAGCCGATTGATATTCTAACTTCTGATTCTTTTCGCTTTAACAAGCAGTAAACAACTAAGGATATATAATATAATATTAAATTATTTAATTATTCTTTAAACCATTTAACAAACAATTAAAGTAAGTCATATAAAATAAAAGGCAAAGCTGCGGAGCACTGAAAGAGCACTACACAGTATCGACGGAGCACTGAACAAGAAGAAAAAAAATAAAAAAAAAAACATATCAATTGAGATTTGAGCATTCGTCTTTTTCTAATAATCTGATCGGATAATTACATTTGTAAGTACTGTTTTATACTTTTATTCATGAATTATGATATTATCTATTTGTTCATTTGAGCTATTTAGGGTTTAATCAAATTGAATTTTTTGCCCTTCCTCTTCTGCTTGAGCCTCAGTTTGAAAAATTAATATTCTTAATGAAAGAAAATTAAATGGTTCATGGCTGCTAGGTTGTAAAATATTTTGGAGTCATCTCACATTGTATAGAGTGGTCCAAATAGGGGAGTTAGGAAGTATTTTGGGCATTTTGGCCATCCGTGAAAATCTGATGTAGGTTTTTATTTATGGCCATCACTTTGACTATCTTCTTCGAACGAGAAATTGCAAGATCTATTAGTACCGAGTCAATCATTGATGGGTTTCGTGACTTGAAAGAACGCCAATGATGAGTTTCGTGACTTGAAAGAACGCCGAGCACAATTCAAGTAGAAACTAAGTTTGAAGGTATGTATTCTTTTATTACAATTTTTTTAATTCCAAAATTGCTACTTTATGTCTGCATTGTTAAGCATATGTCGTTAAAAAATAAATAAATAAATAAATAAATTGGTCCCCCCAATTTAATTTTCTGGATCCGCCCCTGCTCGTGCTCTGCTCGACTCCTTAAGTAAATGAATAATAATTTAAGTTTTAGTTCAATTTGTTTATCAATATATCGAGTCTCGAACTATGAGCTAAACTACAGAAAATCACATGAAAAAGTCTCTTTTTGAGTCAAACAGAGCTCGATTCATTATTGAGGCGAGCTTTAAGTGAGCTTGAGCTCAACTTGCTTATCAAGCGAGCTAAGTTGAATTTGAACTTTCACGAACCGAGAAGAATTGAGCTCACGAGCGCTTAGAAAAACTACGTAAACAAAATTTGGAATACCGAGGTGGTGGTGCCCAAGGTTTAACACAAATTTGTAAACATTGGTTAATAATAATTAAAACAAACTCTTTCAAAACTTTAGAGCTCAATACTCAATAAGCATATTTCTCACTTGAAGGCTTGAAGCTCAACGAAACTATCTACCTAAATTTGTAGTTTTAGTGAAACATTCAAATCAATTAACATGTGTGGAGCATGATTTACACAAAAACGAGTGCATCTGAATTAAACACGATTTTTTGTGTAAAACAGTTCAATCGTTAGACAGATTAATGTGTCATACTATCTTAATAAAATACATATATAATTATACTATCAAATGTCATACTCACATATAGGGCTGCAAACGAATCGAGCGGCTCGCGAGTCAAAGCTCGACTCGACTCGAACCCATATTTTACCTTGTCGAGCGGCTCGAGATACACACTAAATTACTAAAATACCCATTATTATATATATTAGCATAGGTGCTTAATTGTAATTTTACATTTCCACTAAAAAAATTTCCAGCGAAACTCAGCCGAGCTCGAGTATTTTGATTTCGAGTCGAGCTCAAGCCGAGCTCGAACTATTGTAATTTTTTATCGAGTCGAGCTCGACGAGCTCGAGCTCGAACAACTTAAAAAAAAAACTCAGTCCTGCTCGATAAGGCCAATGCTCAACTCGACTCGACTTGCCCTACCCACATATATATATATATATATATATATATATATATAGTATTTTTTTAAAGTACAACATTTCTACTAAAAATATGTATACTTGCAATAATAGTACATTAGCCTAATCAATGGTCACCAACTAAATTCTAATCCAATGTACCAAACAAAACCCAAAAAAAGGAGTAGAAAAAGGACAAATTAAAAAACGAGGGCCCTTCTCAAAACTGGCATAAAGGGTCACACTTTACTTGTTTGTTTACTCTGCCTCCCCTTTCAAATTTTCTCTCTCTAACCTTTTCCCCTTCTCTAGTCTCCACACTCCCACTTCACACTCTCTCTCACACACACACACATTTAGAGAGAGAAAAAGAAAGAGCAGAAGGATTTGATTTGACAGCAAAATGGTGAAGGACTCAACAAAATGCAAATGGGTTTGTGCTTCTCTGCTTCTATTGGCTTGCTCAGCTTCTTCTGCTTCACTGATTGAAGATGGTATGACCCTCTAAATCTCTCTCTCTCTCTCTCTCTCTCTCTCTCTCTCTCTCTCTCTCTCTCTCTCTATTTTTCTATTATTAGATTTTGGTTTTCTTGATTTTTTTTTTGTATGTTCACTAGAGAAAGTGTGAACCTGTGCTTGAATTTGAGTTTTGCCTTTGCTTTACTCAATCCTTCTCATGTTTTTACTGTAATTGATTGTCTATATGCCCCCACACAAGTATTAAAGGCTTAATTTAGTATAGGAAAATGCTACTATAACGTTACGGAACTATTCCGTCGGGTTTGTAAATAGTTGATCTAGCGCTTACTACAAATTTCTAAGGAATGGTTTCGTAACGAGAGCTAGCATGTCCCTTTAGTATAAGTGGTCCTCTAATGATGGAGCTAGGAACATTTGTTTTTTTTTTTTTTTACAAATTGATGTGTGAAACAATTGAGTCGGGTTTATACTGTTTAAAAAAAAAAAAAAATGCATATTCATGTGAATATGTGATGAGATGTCGTAAATTTTTTTGTTAATATTTATTTTTTAGAGTGTGAAATTTCAGCTTAAAGTATGCATTATCAATTGATTGTCTCAATAGCTAATGTCTTTCTGTCTCAAATATTGAGTGTCAAAGTACATAAAACCCTCTCAACCGAAATAGATACGTGACTATAAAGTCCAACACAATGTTGTGTGGATGTAAATAAATAGATTCCTTGGTTGGGTTTTGTTGACCAAAAATTATATGGAGCCATCGGATGATTTTTTTATGGAGTCATCTACCACTTAATGTGTTGACACCTGTTCAAATTGTATTTATTGTAGGACACGTGTCAATACAATATCGATGAATAAGTGTAGTTGACTCCATAAATCGAGCCATCCGATGACTCTATAACAAAACTCTTTGTTGACAATGAGTTCATAGTTGATAGTTAAGAGTAAGTTATATTAATGCACAATGACAATATTGAATATGCGTGTGTTATAATATTATTGTTGAAACTATATCAATGTCGGTGCTACTTAGACATGGCCAAAACCGAATATGGGCCAAGGGTTCTAGAGCTTTGAGTCGACCCGAACATGTGCACGGGCTTGTTTGGTACATCGGTTGTTCTGGGCTTGTTCGTTGAACTGAGTGTTCTGGGCCAGTTTGATGAATCGTCGATTCCGATTTCTGGTCGGCCTGATTCATTTAAAATAATTATTTTAAAACAATTAGACTAGATCAAAATGACTCAATTAAATTATAGTGCTTCTTCTATTAGTGAAGTTTCTAGAAAAAAATATATCAAACGACGCAACGCACCTTGGGTCGCTATGGAAACAGCCTCCTTGTATAATTACAAGGGTAAGGTCTGCGTACAACTGCCCCCCAGACCCCAACCTGTTGGGAATATACTGGGTATGTTGATGATGATGATGAATAATTAAAATAATTTAAAATAATTAAAACAATATGATTTATTTACTCGTACAATATATGTTAATTCAACAATAAAAAAAAATCATTAATTAGTAGGAATTTTATCCCCATTTTCATAGCATTTGGTACTTTATTTTCAAAGAATTATGGGAAATTTCACATGATATAGTGAGTGTGTGGGACAGGAGAATTATTGTCATGGGTTACTGAGCCCTACAGCTAAGAAGCAAATGCTTATGCCACCCCACTAACAAGGTAGATTGTCTCAAGTGTTTTGGTCTTAACGCGGCTTCTTGAATTTGCAAATAGGTCCCATAATTTTACCAAATTTTCCCATGTTTGTCTTTTTATTATTTTGTCATTCCTAGGCATAGACACGATATATCCACGTGAAAGGATAATATATCTTACCCCAAACAAATTATCAATCATGGGCCCCTATCCTAGAGGTGGCCAACGGGCCGATACGGCCCTAAAAAAACAAAAACTTAATAATGAGGCCCATCGTCCGACCTGCGACCCGACCCAGCCCGGCTCAGACCGGCGGGACCAAAATAAAAAAATAAAGAACCGGGACCTTTAAGTAAAAATAATACTAGTTTTTTTCAAGTAAATGATCTTATTTCATTCTATTAATTTGCTATATGTGATAAATAAATCATATATTAGTTGGTCATTCAAATTGAAACCATGATCTATTAGCCATTTGTAAAATAGTCATAAGCCAAAAAACATTGCAATAAAAAATCACTGATAAAAACAACTCAAGTAAGAAATTAATTAATGAGTAGAAAAAAACGTTAGTGTATTTGTTAATTAAAAATATTAAATTTGATAATTTTCTCAAGCTGGTTTAAGAACTTTTAGTTGGGCCTGATTGTAGAGACCACCAACAATTAAGCCCAAATGCTCTAATCAAGTTCCAGAAGGCCCACAACCCTATTCGAACCATTTTCCTCATCACTTGAGTTTTTCGATTTTCTACGCAGGCTCCCTCGTCAATGGCGATTTCGAGACTCCTCCCTCGGGAGGCTTCCCGGCGGACGCCTCGATCTCCGACAGTCCCGTCACCGTCCCCGGATGGAAAACCGACGGCATGGTGGAGCTGGTGTCGGCGGGCCAGCGGCAGGGCGCGATGATCCTCATCGTGCCGCAGGGGGAGCACGCCGTGCGCCTGGGCAACGACGCCGAGATCAGCCAGGAGCTGAAGGTGGAGAAGGGCGCGACCTACTCCGTGACCTTCAGCGCCGCCCGCACCTGCGCCCAGCTCGAATCGCTTAACGTCTCCGTCCCCCCCGCGTCGCAGGCCATAGATCTGCAGACCGTGTACAGCGTCAAGGGCTGGGATTCGTACGCGTGGGCGTTCAGAGCCCAGTCGGAGGACGCGCGCGTGGTCTTCCGAAACACCGGGATGGAGGACGACCCCGCCTGCGGGCCCGTCATCGACGACGTAGCTATCAAGAAGCTGTTTGTGCCGGATAAGCCCAAAGGTTAGTTCGGTTATTTTACTGATCAATAATTGTGCTTTGTTAATGTTATCTGAAATTTCCATGTACTGTGACTGTGATTGTGGTGGTGGTTGTGATGCTTGATATTTAAAGGAAGAATGGTGAATTGAACTGAGACAACAATTGGTTGATGATAATAAAGTGAGCTATTTGTCAAGGGAAGTCAAATTAAGTAGTCCAATCACAGGAAGAGCCACAAATTTGAGGCATGCATTTGTTTATATGCGAGTTTTTTAAGCTAAAACCGGAGAATTGTTATAAATTTCACCATAGAAAGTCTTAAGTTTCCGTATGTTTGGTTAGCTAAATTGGGATTTCGAGGAAGTGTTTGGTAGACAAATATTATTATACCCGCGAAATGTCTGTGAACTTGCACACTAAACCTATGTTTATGTTTGGTTACATGTTGAAGAAGGGACCTGGACTTTGATAATAACCTTTTCTGCAACTTCATCGTCAAATATCACTGAAAGTTGGCTAGAGCTTTGTTCACAACCTTTTTCATGAAACTACTACTAAGAGTATGTTTGGTAAAACTAGCATGATATATATAGCTTATGGCTTCTGGCTTCTGGCTTCTGGCTTCTGGCAGGCATGTTAAAATTATTTGGTACAATTAGTTCAAATAAAAAATTCAACGGGCTATTTGAAAAGCTACCCCAAAGAAGCTTACGAGATAAACTCGAGCTTTTTTAAAAAGTTCGCCCTGCCAAACCAAGTTTATTTGTGTAGAGAAAGCTTATATAAGTTAACCAAATAAGTTATAAACTAGCTTATGGTGCTTACCAAACACACTATCCTAAAACTTGCTCGAAATTTCCCTAACTGCTTAGTGCACACCCTTTAATAGGCAATGCTGTCGTCAACGGAGACTTTGAAGAAGGCCCGTGGATGTTCAGAAACGAGTCTCTCGGTGTCCTCCTCCCCACCAATCTCGACAGCGAGACCTCTTCCCTCCCGGGCTGGATTGTCGAGTCCAACCGGGCCGTCCGGTATGTCGACTCGTACCACTTCACCGTACCCGCCGGTAAACGGGCCATCGAGTTATTATCCGGTAAGGAAGGGATCATTTCGCAGATGGTTGACACGAGGCCCAATAAGCGTTACAGGCTGACCTTCTCGTTGGGCCCGGCGGGTGATGCTTGCAGGCAGCCCCTTGCCGTTATAGCCTTTGCCGGGGACCAAACGGAGAGCGTGCACTATACACCTGTGTGGAACTCGACGTTTCAAGAGGCGGGCGTGAATTTCACGGCTAAAGCGGAGAGGACACGTGTCGCGTTCTACAGCGTTTATTACAACACGAGGACTGATGACATGACCTCGTTGTGCGGGCCCGTGGTGGATGATGTGAGGGTGGAGCAGTCCGCGTCGGGTCGGGTGGGGTCTTGGGTAATAGGGTTGGGATTGGTTATGTTGGGATATCAGTTTCTGGTTTTGGTTTAGGCTGGAAACTGAAAGGTGTATTGAGGCAAAGGGGAGTGTAGGATAAACCGAGCTTCTCCTTTTGTTTTTGGTGTTTTAATGTTACGGTTCTTAATTCTTATCTATGATAGAAATGCAATGTGGTTAAGTTTGGCTTGGAATTTATTTAATATAATAAGTTCAATGTTGTGCAACATTTCAACAATGTTCTAGAAATATGAATCATATCCCGTTCTAGAGTTGTGATACTACTAGTATCACAGTTCTGTGGACAATTGCCGGTTTTGGGCCGGCTCCGGTTCGGAACTGTTTCAGGTAAATGCGAACTAGAACTCGCCCGGGTATATATACGGGTAGGGGTTCACGGAGCTGCGGTTCATGGTTCAGAATCGGCAAATTTTAAAATATAAATAAAAAATAATTGAAAAAATTAAATCTTATCGGAATCGAAACTAGTTGTTCAATCGTGAAAAAACTGGCTCAAGTAAAACCAGGGCCAGTTGAAGGCCCGTGTATGGTAAGCAATATTGACTGAGCTGGTTCGGCCATGACATTGAGATTATATTTAATGCGTAATATTTATGACTCCAAATATTTTTTATTAAGTTTTTTTGGATTCTTATATTGTTTGATTTTGTTTTAGGTGCATATTTTATTTTGAGTACCACCAATATTTTCAAAAAAATTAAGTTTTGGGTGTGAAAAATAATGTGTAATTAAATTACATTTTTATATTAAGAATAATTTAAAACAATAGAGTAAAATACGGTTTTGCTATGGAATCATCGAATGGCTCGGCTTATGAAGCCATTCATAGTTTTCTACAAATGGTGTATTGACATGTGTCCTGCAATAAATGCATTTTGGACTCGTGTCAATACATAAATGTATGGATGACTCCATAAGGAAGCCATCCGATGGCTCCATAGACTTTCTAGAGTAAAATGTAGCATGAATAATTGGAAGTAACTTCTTGATATAATTTTTTTTATTTTTTTTTTTTTCCAAAATGGATTAAAATCTAAACAATAGTAAATATGGAAATTGGACACGTGTGCCCAAAAAAAAGTTCCTATCAAGTGGCTACTGCACGTCTCTTCTGACCTACTCTCATTTCTCAGTCACTCTTCTGCGAGCACAGCACCACCGAGAAAACCGATGGCGGCGGCTATCTCTTCCCACCTATCCACTCCGGACTCCGTTTCTCTCTCCTCCTCGCACGCGCTTTCGAAGGTCGGTCGAAACGTTCGCAGATTCTCCGGCGTATCGGTATCCGCTCCGGCAATCCGTCGACGAATCTCGTGCCAGATTGCTTCTTCTGCGCCGGCGTCTTCTGTTAATGGAAAAGGTTTGAGGATCTTAATGTTTTTTCTCAATCTTCATAATTTGTTATTTGGTGATGGGGGATCTTACAGCTACTGCTCAATTTCAGGCATTTTTTGCTACATTCTTTATTCCTTGAGTATGTCGATCGAGGTTTTTATAATGTATGATTTCTGATTGATTGTTCTACTGAGCTCACCATGCTTCGATTCCTTGAAATCACTGGCCAGTTAGATGTGCAAATTTCTATTACTAATAATCCGAAATTTAAGGTTCGACTTAAGAGCAATGTTGTTCTTTTGTATTTCTTTTGTACAACTCTTTAATATAAGGCTGAGCCTGGTTAGTGTTTAGTACTTGGGAGTGAGGAATGTGTTCCGTTTCTGATGAGATTTTGTTTGAAAAAGATTTGGGGGCATATTCTGTAGCTACATATGTGTGAAGTTCTTAATTTTTCTTAGAATGAATTGTACATTGTTCGTTTGACTGATGGAGGAACTCTTGCACAGTGTTGTTTTAAGTTTCGGAGTAGGGAAACATCATATGGATATTGTAATCATGTTTTATTTATGGAAATATGATTTTCACTAGCTATTTTGCATTTTTCATTACATGTAGTGTTTTATACTATCATTACCGTTTGCGTGCATGCTTCTAACTACAGGATCCAATGACTTTGATGTGGTTTCAGTAGATTGGCTATCTATCCAATGACTTTGATGTGGTTTCAGTAGATTGGCTATCTAACACAACTATCGCAAATTTGCAAATGTTGATGTTTCAGCGGAAGCAGGTTTGAAGGATTTTCTTCACATTAATGATTTTGACAAGGACACAATTTTCAAGATTTTAGATCGAGCCAAGGAGGTCAAAGCGTTAATTAAATCAGGAGACAGGACATATCTCCCATTTAAAGGCAAAACTATGGCGATGATATTTGCAAAGCCATCCATGAGGACGAGAGTTTCCTTTGAGACTGGGTTTTATTTGCTGGGAGGACATGCCCTGTATCTGGGACCTAATGACATTCAGATGGGCAAGAGGGAGGAAACACGTGATGTTGCACGTGTTCTGTGTCGCTATAATGATATCATTATGGCTCGAGTTTTTGCACATCAGGTATGCTGGTGAGTTTTTCAAGTGAGGACATGATATAATCGTGCATTTTAAGTCAAAACCGTGTTCCTTTCTCTTGGTATCACTGTCACATGCTCACATCTGTATACAAACCGTTTATATTTGCATCATTTATGTTATTGAACATGGACCTATCATCTGATTTTCATTTTGCTTTTCCTTATATATCCAGCATGATTTATATTATGGAATTTGTGTATGATACTTAAGTTCCTCTATTCTAAATGCTAATTATCTGGATCATGGTTTGGCCAACTGATTCCTTCTGATAATTATATGGAATTCACTATCCTTTTTGCCTGATACATTAATCTAAGGACTGATCAGCATCTCTTCCAGGCGCAGACCCATATGATTTTATTCATTCAATTCATGTTGTTTTTAATTGGAACAAGGAGACAGTTGGAAGTTGGAACATATGAATTTTTTTTTTTTTTTTTTTTTTTTTTTCCAGTTCGCTGGGCACATAGTGACTGGCTACACTGAGTATTTAACTACAAGCATGACTACATCTTTCTTTATTATATATATATATTCTCATTCTGCAGGACATTGTTGATCTTGCTAAGTACGCCACTGTTCCTGTGATCAACGGCTTGACAGACTTCAACCATCCTTGTCAAATAATGGCTGATGCACTTACGATCATCGAACATGTTGGTCACCTGGAAGGAACAAAGGTAAATCCATCTCAAGTATGTTATCTATTGTGTTTTGTGGAGTTGAAGTTGTCTGATTTGTCTTGTGGTTTTATGTTGACAAAATACTCAGGTTGTATATGTTGGAGATGGGAACAATATTGTGCATTCGTGGCTGATGTTGGCATCTGTGATCCCTTTCCACTTCGTTTGTGCCTGTCCTAAAGGTTTCGAACCTGATGTAAGGACAGCCAAAAGGGCAATAAAGGCTGGAGTCAGCAAGATAGAGATAACTAATGACCCAAAAGAAGCTGTGAGGGGAGCTGATGTTGTCTACTCAGATGTTTGGGCAAGCATGGGACAGAAGGAAGAAGCTGAATACCGCCGTACAGTTTTTCAGGGATTCCAGGTATAGAACCTTATAGTCTTAGATACGTGATAATCTCACAAAATAAGTTAATCCGAGTGGGACATTGACATGTTCTATATGAGTTTTATTCTTAATAGATAATTTGCTTATTGGAAACATATTTTTGTATTTTATTGTTATCTTAGGGTGTGTTTGTTTATAAAGTAACTCAATTCATACTCAATCCATATTCATAATCCAACTCAACTTTAACCCAACTTCACTATCCTTAATATTATCAATATAATTAAATAATAACAATACATCATTTTTACAGATCACATCAACTTTAATTCATTATTCACCCACTCACATAATTTTAACTAACTATCACTTCACATTATTTCTCTCCTATTTTTTCATCAAATCAACTTTAATTATTTTATTTTAAATATTATTTTAAGATAAAACTCAAAATACCACTAACAACTAGTCATACCATATTTTCCAATTCAAAATCAACTCTACTTAACCGAATAAACTTGTTTTGAGCGGATATGTGTGTATCCAAGCACGCCCTCACTTGCTAGGCCTATCTTCACTAACTCTTGCTGAGTTTCCTTAAAAAATACAAGTAGCAAGCTGCCAAAATATGGGCTATAATTGCAGTAGTTTAATATAAAAGTTGTCCATTTATTTATGTTGAGCATTTGCCTTTGACTGACTGTTTGTTTTATCTCATCCTTCTAGTCATTTTTTTTTTTATTTTATTGATGCGAGAATTTGATTGAACAATGATAAAGGGAGGGGGATAGGAAGGCCTGACCTTTTTTTTTCCCCTGGAAAATGCATTTTTCGAAGTCGTAACCTCGAACACTTTTGTGGTACCATATCTTATCTCAGATTTTCTAAATCATTCTGGAACAAATTATTTGTAGGTGGATGAGGAGCTAATGAAGCTGGCTGGTCCAAAAGCCTATTTCATGCATTGTTTACCCGCTGAGAGGGGTACTGAAGTTACCGATGGCGTTATCGAAGCCCCAAACTCTATTGTCTTCCCACAGGCTGAAAACAGGATGCATGCACAAAATGCAATCATGCTTCACGCTCTTGGGTTGTGATGCGTGTAAATCTCCCGTTGGTGAGTTGGTGTGAGTTAAAACTTGCGTGCTGTTTTAATAAATTGGATCCCTTTCGATTTTCATCTTTTTTTTTTTCTTCACCATTGCGATCCATTATGGAACTTACTAGTAGTGTCGGTTTTGTAGTTGTATTGTACTTGACCATTTCTATGAGCTTTAGAGAATAATATATCGAGCATCTTGGTTAGTATCAATCGGATCTATCTACTTTGCTCGTCTAGTTCTACCATATTGGTTCGTGTTCTTAATTCCTTCTGTTTGTTTGCCCTTGGTGTGATGGGTGTATAGATATGTGGAAAACATGCGATCGTTTTGAATGGCTGCATGATTATTATGCTATTGAGGCAAGTTGTTAGCGTTGCAAAACAAAATAAATAACGATTAGGCTGCCTCATAGAAGAATTTGTGGTTTTACTTGAGGTTGCTTGGTTCAACTATTGCCAAGCTCATGATATACTCACATACCCCTACCCACTACCCCTTCCTTAGCTACTGACGACAGAATGGTTGGCACATTATTAAGAATTCCAGGTGGTTGTCTAATTTTTTGGTGATGTTTCATATTTTTTGACTTTAGAAAGCCATTCTTCTTCCTATTTTTTCAACAAAGATGCATTAGTTATGTGAAATAATTATACAAAGTCATTGTGAAAGTTAATATAAAGTATTCACGCTCCAATGTACTTATGAAGCTCGGTAAAGATTGTCAATTACCTTTAATAATTGTATTACTGATAAAGCCGGAGACAGTAACTGTAATGGTAATGATTTTTTTTTTGTTTTTGTTTTTTTTTTGTACTTTTTTTATCCTTCTTAATTATAAACTATACTAGCTCCTATTTTTAATTTTTAATATATGTCGTTTTGAGAAGTTGCACACTAATTAATAATATTTTTTTTGCCAATAATAAACCTTATTTAATGAAGATAGAGATGAATGTTTTGAGAAAAAATGAAGAGTGAATATGAAAAGACGTAATGTATTTATTAGCTAAATGAGAGTAATAATGAAAAATGTGTACAAAAGATCTAAAACGATATTTATTTGGCAAATAGTTGAAAAGGTTATAATGACATTAAAAAAAAATAGGAGGAAGTATTATTCTTTAACTGACTACGAACTGTAATATATTTTAAAGTATGATTTTCTTATCACAAAGGGAATGTATATCTATATATATATATATATATATATACATTTTTTTTCTTTAATTTTATATGGAGTTCTAGAAAAAATATTTTATACATCCATATCATTTTTATGTTTTTTTTTTTAACAATCATTTTTTGTATCAAGTTATATCTACGATCATATCTATACAAAATGTATAACTTTAATTTGCTAGTTAAGTGGTCTATTTATCGATCATATTTCTACAAAATGTATAATTTGCTAGTTTAATTGGTCTATTTATCAAGCAGTAATTCAAAATCAAATATCATTTGTTTTCTGAAGAAGAAAGAAGAAAGAAATATCATTTGTTTTCTTTGATAATCAAATATCATTTGTTTTTACTTTTTAGTAAGGTAATAAAAAATATTCACATGCTAAATTACGACGGTTCTGGCAAGTTGATTGCTACAACAATCTATAAGTACAATAATTCATACAACAATGGACTAACAAGCTAATACCCATTATTTTATCCCGATCAATTAAACTAAACGAATGTTGATCGGAATTTATAGTGTATCCTCCGTGAAAAGTAGAGTGAGATTGTATGTTTGGTTGATTTCAAAAGAGCAAATTAATTCTTACTCATTCACGACATGACATGAGATTAACGATGTGTTTTTTATGTTAAAAAACACTAGGAAAAAACTTTCACAATAATCTCCACGTAATTTTTTTTTACATCGTTTCGGAGAAACTCAAAGGATAATTTACTTGTAAATAAAAACTTAACAAAGAGATTTATATACTCTCATAATAGGTTCCACTTCAAGTCTTGAATATTTTATTTAGATGTAACCATTTATGTAAGTGTATGTACATCATTATGTACAAATTAGTATGTACATAGCGGATGCATCTGTTGTGGTCGTCAGGCGGCTTTGTGGCGGCGGCGGTGGGTGTTTGATTGCCTGGCGGTTGAAGCTTGTTGTTTGCTGCTATGCGGCTCTGTCTCTCAGCCCTTGTTTCGGTCGTGGTGTTTGGGCCAACAAGGGCTGCGACTGGCGGTGGCGGCGCCAAGTTGTCGTCGTTTGTTTGGGGGGCCTGGAGGCAGCTTCGCTGGTGCTAGTCCAACGGTGACTTCCTAGATAAGGCTTTGTCTTTAGTCCATATCTTGATAGCCGGTCACAGAGTTTTTAGGATTTTGGATCGAGTTTTGATCTCTATTGAGTAGTTCTTTGGGTGTTGGCTTGC
>CACSLK010027833.1:13863757-13879647 GCA_902706635.1 Striga hermonthica
TTTTTTTTTTTTTTTCTAAATTTGGGTAGACATTGTTGACGTGAAATTTAGAGGGTAAAATTTTCATTTTGTGTTCGTTGTTGCGAAAGAATTGTCTCCAATCCAGAGAGCGTCGTAACTATCTTGCTCCCTTAAAAGAATAAATGCAAAACAAAGAAAATTTTGTTTGCCTCAATTTTTGTTTCCCTCAATTTTTCGTCAATTTTTTGTTTCCCTCAATTTTAATAAAACTCTTTTTTGTTTCCCTCAATTATTTCGTCACAATTTGTATCAATTAAGTAATTATACTATTTATTTATTGTGTTATGTAATAGCTATAACTAACATTAGTAATATCATGTGCACATGCACAAATGTATTTAAAATAGTATAAGTAATTTGTGCAAATTTAGTATTAAAATTATTACCCAAGAGCACTTGGATGATATGGCTTGGGTCTCTTCCAGCTTAACCAGGGGTCTCGGGTTCGAGCCCTGGAAATGCAGCAGTGTTAAAACTCTTGAGGGAGAGCTTTGCCGTCCTTGTGGTCCTACCCAGCTCAATTCCAGATTAGTCGGTTCCCTGTGAATCCAGAAACCGGAAGGTCCCTGTACCAAAAAAAATTATAGATAACAAACATATTACATTTTCAATATCCGATCACTAGTAAAATTAAAATACAAATATAAATTATTATTTAAGTATATATATGAATTGCTATATTTATTGAAAAAAAGTTTGTAGATAATGCAATTTTTATAATTTGAAGTGATCATGGTCAAATAATTTAGTTGAAAATTTATTATTATTATTATTATTATTATTATTATTATTATTATTGTTATTATTAATATTATTATTATTATTATAGCAAAAATTATTTATAAGATTTTTAAAGTGGTTTTACTATGCTATTAAAACTATTTAGCTAATTTTTTTAGAAAAAATTGTTTCAAGAGATACAAAAAGAATAAAATAATGAAGAAAAAAATTGCAATATAATTGTTTGTACTTACGTAATTTGTATTTGGTGTGAATTATTTTTAGTTGATGTTAGCATTAACTATTATATATTATAATAGCAAAAAATATATGATTGCACTGAACATGATGTATGAATGCGAAAGGTTAAAAATATATTAATAATAGCTTTTGTAACTGAAATTGGAGGAAAATCAAAATGTTTTTATTAATTGTTTTGCTAACAATTATATGTATGTAGATTCATAGCCACATAATGATAGTCTATTGTAAAACTATTTTTTCAAACTTTTTATTTAAAATATTATTACTTTTTTTTCAATTCCTGAAGTATTTTATTAAAATTAATTAATCAAGGCATAACCAAACCTTAATAATAATTTCAATATTGTTATTTTAATTAATTGGTCCTAATCAACCAACATTAAAATTACATAAGTAGTTCATATTTATGAATAATGCTACTTGGTGTACCACTTGGTTTACATCCAAGGGGTACATAAATGGGTACATATACCCCTTGAATGTAAACCAAGTGGTACACCAAGAGGTACATGTAGCATGATCCCATATTTACATCGTTCGTTTTATTAATGATAAAATTTATAAATTATGATATCATTATCTAACTTACTTTAAATATTCAATACATATAATATTTTTAGTTTTGCATTTGTACATGTTCACAAGCTCGAATACTAATTATTATCTTAATGCATACAAAATCTCTACCAATACATGATGCACCAAAGGCTAGAGGTGAGCATCGGTATAGTTCGAAATTTTACACCACATATAATATATTTTGTTTTGCATTTGTACATGTGAACAAAATCGAATACTAGTTATTATCTTAATGCATACAATATCTCTACCAATAAATGATGCACCAAAGGGCACAAGCCATAAGCATAAAACCTACCCCCCAAAGTCCCCAACTTAGCTCTCTTCATTACCTCCACAACATTAACACAACCGAGCGATGAGTGACGTCAATTTTCGGTGGGGTAGACTCGGGCTGAGAGAGATCAAAGTCCAGAAACCAGATATCAATGTTATTAAAAAAAATCTAAATTTTGTAGTATTATTTTTCTTCAAATAAAAGTATATTAGGCTGCTTGAAAATTAGAAGTATATTTTACAGATCAAAGTTATATCTTAATTCAGTCAATACCAAACTTCATGGCCCAGTAGATAAGGCTCTGGTCTATGGAAACCCAAGTTTCTGGGTTTGATCCCCAGTTGAGTCGCACTTTTCTCACGTTGTTTTCTTTATAAAAATATTTTGCTCTTTACTGTTCCTTAATATTTATTTTTAACTATTTTACATTTTTCCAATATGCTCAATCAACAGAGTTGGTTAAAAAAAAAATACAGTTTTAGTTTTTTCTTCGACTACCATCGGCGCATTTATAAGACTTGTTCTTTTTACCCTAACAAAAATAAGGCTTAAATTTTCCCCAGTGCTTACACAATTAGTTTGCCAGAGCTCCTTGCCCTAAAATCACACAACTTTACACCCACCGAACACCTGAAAAAGAAAAACCAATGGTTATGAATCCAGCATGCAAGAATTCGAACTGTTCTAATAGAAATGTAAAAGGCACTGCCCAGTTTTTAATTGATATATAAATGGTCATCTCAATAAGTGTTCTAACCACAGTATCAACAATCAACTGGGACACAAAATGAGGGGTTCGTTGGAATTTTAAGGCAACCTTATAACTCACAGAGCTACATTAGCAAACTTCGATGGGCTAGAAAATGCAAAGCATACACATGGAACAGAAAATGAAAAAAATTAATGCTGAATTAGTTTTGAAGAAATTGAAGCAATCATCAAGGTGTGAGTCCCTTCTGAGACTTTGAGATGCTGAACCTCATACAACTGATGCAAGTGAAATTCCTAACTAATGTGGGGATCAGATTGCAAAATAATCACCTGCAATTCAGGCCTGCTCAGCTTTAGATGCCTTCAACTTCTCAAGTTGCTTTCGTAGGTAGGCCTGTTTCAGTTTTTCTCTTCGAGCAGCAGCTTGCTCTTGTCTGCGCATTTTGAGCTCGGAGACTTTTTCTCTTGCCTGATTTGCTTCTTCATGAACCTCCCTGAAAAAATGGAAGAATAGTCAAATACTCACATGAACTGATAAAACACTCATACATTATGTTCCTTAGTGATACTCTAGAACTCTACCTTTATCAATACATGCACAATGAAATCCCACAGTGACCAGTGGCAAAAAATAATTCAAAAATGATGTAAAATCATGGCAAAACATGAACATGTCATCGAAAGATCTTCTAAAGAATCAACTTACAGAACAAACAAAAAGTACCCGACTAACAAACCATAGTACTACTCTGTTCAAAAGTTGAAAAACAACCAATAAAATCTTTTCGGAGAACACAAAGCGAAAAGAATAACGAAAACCAATGCAACAAATAACGCATAGAACGCAAGCTAGAGGGGACAGATATTTTACATTACAAAATGCTTATGTTGACTTCTGTCGACTGTAGCTGAAGCTCGTCCAAGCCCTGCAGCTTTTGTACTATTTATGAACATATCACCACAATCTGTGTCTTCTGATTGTGGTGCAGAGGTATCAGATTGTTGAGGCATATGGGACACATCCTGCTCTAGACCCTTACGGAAAAAGTCAACACAGTACTTCTCCTGATCTTCTTCATCGGACAATTCTCCTCTCACCAGTTTATTATATAATTCTGCTTTCCTCTCCAATGCTGCATAGCTTGCTGATCCATCCTGGACAGCTTTTAGCTCAAGCTTGTCCCTGAAACAGTCGACATAGGTTTCAACTCTCAGACTCGATTCCAGTGAGACATTAAACAAAGAGTAACTGTATTGGCTTTCTATATGATCTTAACATAACACAATCCAGGGCATGGCATTCATCTTTTCTCAGTAAGATGTACATAAAAACTTTTTCCTCTATTAGATGTACGAGAACTTCACAATGTTACAAGAGAGAGCGGACAAGAGAAACTCTAAATATCTTCTACGATTTAAAATACACTTCAGTCTCGTACCCAAGATCTTAAATTGTTCAAGAAGCAACTGTACATAATAAACCCTTTTCGAGTTTTCGTGCTATTTCAGCAACACTTTAAAAATCACAAAAGCTGAAAATTTCACAAGCAAATAGAAAAGAGAGATTTTATTTGCCAAACACAGCAATCAAAAGTCGGGGACTTTTATATTGCATCCACACTGCTTACACCATCAACTGAGAGCTCCTCAATCAGAATTAACTCAACATTCACAAAAGGCAGACGAAATTCAACTCAATTCTTGTACATTAAAAATCCCTAATTGCCGAAACCCTAGAATCCGATTCGTACACATCCATGTACCCAAGTAATGGCACGATTTTTTCTTCACACGCCATCAACATTAGTACCCCAAAACTAACGGTTAATCCAAAATCAACAGTAACTGCAATGGACACAAAATTATAATGAATTGAAGTACTTGGCAGCACGGGAATCGACGCCGGAGTTCTTGGCGGTGAAGGAATCTTGTGCGGCGATATTCTTCTTGGCGCGGTGCACCTCCAGATGATGAGCGTAGCTGTGATCGGCGGCGTTTACGTGCTCCTTGGGGTTGCGCTTGGACTCCTCTTGGGACCAGTAGAGCTGAGCTTTGAGCTCCAGGATAGAGGAAGCTCCGACTCCTTCTATGGCGCGTTGCTTGCGCGGCATGATGGAGGATTCCGTTAGCCATCCCAGCGAGTCCGCCGTCCTCTTCTTCACGCCCGTCGGTTGTTCTTCCGGCATATCTGTGTCCCTGTGGTGAAGTTTTAAAGCCTGAAAATGTTTTGATGTTGAATTGGGGAAAAAATCAAGTTGGCTAGGGCGTAAATAGGGAATTGAAGATAAATTAGCGGATTAGACTTAATTGAGATCGTTGACCTGTCATCTGAGTGTGTTTGGTAAATAGCTTATTTGATAAGTTTTTTGGGCCAAAACTCTAATTTAAAAAAAAAGTTCATTAGAGCAGTGTTTTGGGGATAGACGAAAATAATTTACTTGAACTTTTTAATTTGTGTTATTTTTTTACAATCTACTTTAGTTTATGGTGCTATTAAATAATAAAACGTCATCCATATGATTAATTTATCTAGAAAAATATAAAATTCATAACTTCTTCATCAAGAGCTAGTAAAATTAAAAAAATAATAATATATTTATAAATTACCAACTAAAGAATATTAAATGTTTTAATATATTATATTAAAAGAATACACCATAAATAATAAAATGTCCTTATTGTTCATTTTGCAATATAAAACAGCTACAAGCTTTCAGTTATTTACCAAACACTTATTTAAAAACCGCTAATGCAATCCGCTGGTCAAAGTTGATTTAAAAAAAAAAAAATTACTAGATAAAATGTGTTAGAATGTAAACCCTAGTCTCTCTCGCCGGAATTAGTGCCTCCCTTGGCGTTCATCTGTCCTGTCGGTGGACTGCTCACCACCGAGTGTCCTCGCCGCTAATCGCGGCTCTCCCTCTTCGTTTTTCTGGTCGCGGGGTGAAGATTGTGGTCTTCGTTCGTCGTTCTGTGCTCGAAGGCGGCCGGAGCTCCCGGTTGGAGAGGCGAGGTGGAGCGCGACAACAGCGGCGGGATGCGGCTCCTCTTGTGTCGTCCTTGTTCAGGTATTGCCCGTTTTTAGCTTCTACCGATGACCTCGGCTCCGGCTTCTGTGGTTCTGCAGGTGTAGCTCCGGCTTTCGCCGGCGTTCTGGTGTTGAAGCAGGCGGGTTGGGTTCGCCCTTGGGAGCTGGGTGGGATGCTTGGGTGCGTGATTTGGTCGGAGCGTCTTTTCTTGCCGGACTGGATGGTCACCCCGGTTGCGGGTTTCGGTTTTGGCCGAAGTCTGGTCTCCGGTACCTCGGCTGTGCTGGGGTGTTGGGTCGGGGTTCGTCTTTGCAGGCCGGGTGGATTGGCGTTTCGGGCTGGGTTAGTCCCTTCGGGCAGGGTCAGTGCGGCGGAGCTCTGACGCCATTCGTCCTCTTCCTCCCTTTCTCGGTTTCTGAGTTAGTTGGAGGTCGTCTGTCTACGGAGTTGGCTAGTGGTGTTAGACAATTTCGAGATGGTTTCGGATTGGCTAGTGGTGTTAGCCGGTTGGGGGGCGATTGTGGTTGCTTGCGGTTGGTGTGCGGGTCAGTTCTTTTGGTTTGTTCAGAGGCTTCGGTCTTCGTCTTGCTAGGCCTTAGGCAGTGGCGGGCGCTGTATCAGAGTTTTGGAGCTCTCCTTGGAATTAACTTTGTCTACTGTCTCTTCGGATGTTTCTGCTGAGGGAAGTTGTTTGTCTATTAGTTTGTAGTTTTGATTTTGTGTGTTGTGTTAGATTTCTAGTTTGTGTTGTCAGTGTTTTAAGTTTGGGCCATTTGGCCTCTGTGCGCCCGAGTGTCACCTTTATTACTCTGTTGGGTCTGACACTCGGTATTACCCTGTTGGGGTCTTTGCTTTGTTTGTAGTGTTTTTATTACCCCTTTGGGGTCGTGGTCGAGTAGTTGGTCTGGTTAGTTCAAGTTTTTATTCTAGTGTTGCTAGCGGGATTCTAGGCGGGCTTTTGACCTGTCCTCCCATTTTATTCTCCCGTTGGGAGCTTTGTATTTTTATTCGCACATTTGTGCGCTTTTGATTTATAATAGTATCTCTATCGTTTCGGAAAAAAAAAAAAAATGTAAAAACTTAAGGGGTGTAGTTTGAGTGATATTTTGAGAGACTTTTAGATTTGAGATTTTTAAATATTTTTAGATTTGGAAGAACTTATAAAATCCTAAGTTTGGAGATGATAGTTAGAGTGAGATTTTGTGGGTTTTTTTTTCATCAAATTTTAAAAGTCTTACAAAATCATTAGATAAGTTAAATACTTTTACTTTTAAGAGTATTAAAAAGTATAAACTAAAAGTACAAGAAAAAAAAAAGTAATAAATTAAATGTACAACTTTAAATTTTTTTTATAAATCTCAAACAAATAGATGATTGTAGAACTTATTTGCGCCTTTTTTTTTTTATGTTTTGTAAAAAACATGACCACATCCTAACTAATAATTATATATCTATAACTAAGAGTTTGTTGTGTACATGTATTCATTTGGGAATTTTAAGAACATTTAAAGACTTTTAAAATTTTGATGTATTTCTTTTATAGACATTTTAAAACTTTTAAAAGTCTTTGGGTATTCTCATATTTAAAAAGTCATACAAATTGAGGTGCTAATAAACTTATTTGATATTATGATTTGTTAAGACTTTTTAAAATTTGCTGAAATTTCTATATATAAAAAAAAAGTTTATACAAAATCTCACTACAAATCTTATCCTCATACTTAATATTTCATCAAATTATTCCAAAATTTGAAAACATTAAAAGAACTAAAATCTTAAAATACTCAAAATGTCACTTGAAATTCTAAACGAAAATATGTAATTTCATAAGTTATGTGTAAATATTTTTATGTAAAGTTTCTTTATCAATTGGTTGAGTTTGATGTTACATGCATTATCAAAAGAGATGCCAATTTGTAAACATAAATTGAATTATCAAGACGTGATACAATTGATCTTAAGTAAATTAGAACTACACCTGCAAGAAACTATACAATAGCCACAGCATTATGAACATCTTACTTCTCAATAGCACCACAAATTATTTTGTACTTAATTATAGAAACTTGTATTTTTTTTTTTTTTGGTACAAGAAAGGAGGCAAAGCCTAGAACCCGACTATGTCAACACCCTACGTGGATGAGACACGCCGACAATATTATGTTGTAATCATAGACCCGCCCCCGGAGGCGGACGGTCCAAAATATGCAGATCACCCGGTCTTTGAGCCGCCAACGAAGCCAGAAAATCCGCTACAAAGTCAGCTTCACAGTAGCCATGAATAAGCGTCACATTCCATGGTCGACGTAGAAGATCCTTAATGCATTTCAAGAGACTCCCATGCAATCCGTTAGTGTCATCGTGGTGGACCATCGTAACAACACTCTGATTATCAACTTCCACCGCGATTTTGCGCGCACCAATATTCCAGGCCAACTGCAACCCCAAAGTTCGGCTCACCAATAGCAACTTGTATTTGCATTAAAGCCACTATTTTTTTTTTTTTGCTGCCAAATTTGTTCCATCTTCCCTAAATAATTTCTAGGGATGAAAGCGGGAACGGGAAAATCCCGTACCGACCGATACCGTATCCCGAATATACCGATCGTATTCCGTTTTGGTAGGAAAAAATAGGGAACGGGAACGGGAATAGGGAAATGGGAACAGGAACGGGAACGGGAACGGAAAGGGGTATTTCCCGACCATATTCGCGGATCCCGTATTTGGGCGGGAAAATTCCCGCGGTATTCCCGTTTATTATAGTGGCCAAATCTCGTATCTAGCCCAGCGACCCACTAACATTAATAGGGATGATACATTGCTATACTTTCTCTGTATGTCCATTAACTTTGTTTTGATAAACATATTATAATGTAGGGTGTATTTGAGCAAAAGTTCATTTTTCTCACTCTTGATTCATGTACTGCCAGATTATTGGCATTTGCTGGCAATTAGAGAAACTTATTTGTTTTGAAATGCTTTGTTATAACTTAGTCAAAGAACTACTATTGAGTTTCCCTGTACCAAAAAAAAAAAAAAAAGAATTTGGTGTTCGTTTATGCATAGCTGGAATTATCTTTTCGTGCTTAATGTTTGAAGTTGTTACATGTATTATACCGTATAGTGTTTCCGATTCCCGACCGTAATCGGCTAGTTCCCGATCGAACTCTTTCGTTCCCGATATCCCGTAATATCGATTTCGTTTTTTCGTCCGGCTCAACCGTTTCCGATCCCGTTCCCGGTAAAAAAATACAGGAAAGGGAATGGTTTTGGAGTTTTTCCGACCGTTCCCGACCGTTTTCATCCCTAATAATTTCATTCAACTGACTGCCAAACTTTGCAAACTTGAAATAAATGCAACTGTCTTCTAACTACTTTGTGTTATGCTAAATATATATAATTAATTAAAAGTTAGCACATTAAGGTGTGCCAAACTTGTTAAGATATCTTTATATTTTTTATCATTTTATTACTCATTGTGTATATTAATCTCTTTAGCATCACTTGGCCAATGTATCAATATCCATAACTACATAGGGCGAGAGAGCGAGACTCTAATTTGAATATTGGAGCAAATTTTCTATAATAAATAGGTTAAAATAAATTTATTGTAGGACACATGTCAATACAGTATCTGTAAATAAGTGTGGATGACTTCATAGCAAAATTGTATTTTCAGTAAAGCTATTGACCAACGATTAGACAAAAATACTTTCGAACTGAATATCCTCATATATATTAATTCAGAACGTGTTGAGCTTAAGTGACATACTCACACGTTTTGAAATCCTATATATTACAATATCATGCTTTGTATTAGGCTCGGATAAAAGTTTAGAGACAAAAATAAGGTTTGAAAAATGTCATAAATAATTTTTTCACCACACATTATTGTCTCCCGTCAATTTCTCCTTTCATTACCAAATTTTTATTGAATTTAAAGATCACAAATATTTATTTCCTTATTTCATTTTATTAAAGAGTTATTCCATTCATCATTTTTTTTAGTCAATAAATTTTAGCACATTTTTTAATCTTCGTCTTTGTTCGCGTAATGAATAAGGATGAACTAAAATTATGTTGACATCATTTTCAGTAAACTCAGTTAAGCGACTCTGATCAAATGATTATGTTTAGTTCGAGGATGATTAAATTCGTACAAGTAGATGATGTCTCCACGGGCCTCAAGACAATCACATATCGGGTAAAAATTCGTCAAGAACCGACATCTCCGTCATAACCGATATCTCATGTCGATTATGACATGTCGGTTACTACATGTCGGATATGACATATCGGTTATAACTACACAAGCCGATATCTATGACTTGCCAAACCGACACCATAAGGCGGTGCCAACTCAGCACAACTCATCATTACGCCTGACCAAGTGGCGCGCTACCAGGATGAATGGCAATTAGCCGCCGTTGACTATTCCCATGTAATGATTACATTTCAGATAAATGCTGTAAATGAATATAAAAGGAAGGAGAAGATTCTCCAGCGGGACACACGAGAAAAATATTTAATAATATTCAGAGAATACCATTTCATTCAGCTTTTCGATCTTTGTTGATCTATTTGAAACATACGATAAATCATTGATTATCATATAGTTGTTAATTTCCATTTAACAACAAATTATATATTATAGTTATGTTAGATAATATAATTAATAAAATGTTTAATAGAACACATCTTATCTTAATTCTTATCAATTTTAGCACTCATCTTAATTATCATCTCTTATCCTATTTTCCCAAATTGATAAATTTTAGCCTATTCATCATTCTTTTTTTATCCAAGTTGATAAATTTAAAGTATAACTAATAATGTTGTGTACACAGGAATTTTGAGAATTTTGAATAAAATAAAAATGTAAAGTAGTTTTGTTTTATGAAACTTCCATTTATTTATTTTGTATATACTTACAATAACTAGACTCTTTTACTTTTTTTGTTACATTATTTTTTTATGCAGCCGTGTAGTACACGGATGTCAATGACCTCTTCAACTGTTGTGGCGGGGGGAAGGCGTGAGTCCGAGGCCGCCTGGCCCCCTGGATCCTCTCTGATTCCTGGTGCTGAAGTAAATGGGTTTGACGGGAGGTGGCCTGTCGCTATCGGTGGTGGTCGGCTGCCATGGCTCGGTTTGGTATTGGGAGGTCAGCTCATGGTTAGGCTCTCGATGTAGTTCGAGTGGTTCCGGTGAAAGGAGTTCTGCTCGTTTTGGTCCTGGTCTAGTCAGGCCATTGGGTGCAATTTCTAGATCTAGGTCTGGCCGTCCTACTTTTTTTAGGATCCACGTCGTTTAGTAGTTCTCGGTTGTTTCTTGGCGGTTGCAGAGAGCCTTTTTTTTCCTCTTTGTTTAGTTTGTGCATTGTGTTGTGTTTGTGGCTTGGTTTATGTTGTAATTGTTGTGTTGTTATTTTTTTCATGTTGGGAGCGTGTTTTTCTCATATTGGGAGCATGTTTATACCCCGGTTTGGAGTTGTATAGGTTGTTGTGTTGTGTGTCTGTTAATATAATTGCTTCTAAGCTACCTTTGTTTACGCTTTATAAATTCAGTTGTTTGGCTACTTGCTGGCTATTTTAACTGGTTTCTAGCTATAGTTACGTGTTTTTTGGTTTTATATAATTTTTATCGTTCCAAAAGAAAAAAAAAAATAATCTTATGTTGACATATATTGGTTCTAAATTCTGAATATTTCCATATTTCATTTCCCCATTTAAATCTTAATCACTGCAAATTCAATATAATTTCCCTCACTATAGTTTTTAGACCAAACAAACTCTCTCCTACACACTTCTCACCATCGACACATCGTAAACTCCGAGGCGACATCCGCCACCCATCCGCCGCCATGCAAACCCTCCAGTCCGCCGCCCTCCGCCCCTCTCCCATAGAACCCCTCCGATCTCGGCGCAACTCCTCCGCCATCCCCGGCGGCAATGCCCGGCCGCCGTCCAGGAGGCTCCCCTTCACAATCTCCGCGTCCGCCCCCGCCGTCTCGGCCCCCAAGCGCGAGACGGACCCCAAGAAGCGCGTGGTTATCACGGGTATGGGCCTCGTGTCGGTGTTCGGGAACGATGTGGACGCGTACTACGAGAAGCTGCTCGCCGGCGAGAGCGGCATCACCCACATCGACCGGTTCGACGCCTCGAAATTCCCCACGCGGTTCGGCGGGCAGATTAGGGAGTTCAAGTCAGAGGGCTACATCGACGGTAAAAATGACCGGAGATTGGATGATTGTTTGAGATACTGCATTGTTGCGGGGAAGAAGGCTCTTGAAGGTGCGGATCTTGGGGGCGATAAGCTTAACCAGGTATTAATGTCATTTCTAAGCTCAATTTAAGTTTTTCGAGATTGGTGCTGGTATGGTTTCTTTGTAGCTGATTTTTGCTCGAATTGTGTTAACTGAATTAACTTTTATTTCTGTATTTGGATATGTATTGGTTAACCAATAGTCTCATTCATATTCCTCTTATACTTGGAGTTGGGATGATGTTTCTTGATCATTTGGTACTAAACATCTAATTGCAGTAACTTTTTGTTGGTTTAATTGGTTCAGTTAATTCGAGTCATTATCTCCATTTTCTTCGCTCCTTTACTGGCTCATATGCTCCTCTGCATCTTCATTTCTTTACTGTTGCTTTGGATTTGCAGGCACACTCATTTAAATTATTCTGTTTATTTTGTTTGTATTTGCAGATTGACAAGATTCGAGCTGGTGTCCTTGTGGGAACAGGAATGGGGGGACTTACTGTATTTTCAGATGGTGTCCAGGCTCTGATAGAGAAGGGATACAGAAAAATCACTCCATTCTTTATCCCTTATGCTATAACAAACATGGGATCGGCCTTGCTCGCAATTGATCTCGGCCTAATGGGACCAAATTACTCGATTTCAACTGCTTGTGCCACCTCAAATTACTGCTTCTACGCGGCTGCAAACCACATTCGTAGGGGCGAAGCTGATTTGATGATTGCTGGCGGAACTGAAGCGGCCATTATACCTATTGGATTGGGAGGCTTTGTTGCTTGCAGGGCTTTGTCTCAGAGAAATGATGACCCGAAAACTGCTTCTAGACCTTGGGACAAAGACCGAGATGGTTTTGTTATGGGCGAAGGTGCTGGAGTCTTGGTGAGTTAGTTCATGTCATCCTTATCTTCTTTATGGGTATGAAAAGTTTGATTATATGAACCAAAGGTTGAGTATTATCAACTGTAAGTGCTAATTAGAAATTACTAATTGCAAAGCAACGTTAATGTGATTTGGACTAGCAGTTTAAATGAGATGTTATTTACAAAAATATTGAAAAATTGTTTAACAACATGCCAATGGAATATATAAGTGTTGCTTAACTTGAGTATTCTTCAATCTAAAGAGATGCGTAGGCATGCTCACTTATAAATCTTTCAATATGAGTTTGATATTTGTGTTGCAAGTAGTAGTGTGAAGCATTGTCATCATTTTCCAGAGAGCTAAAGATCTGTATACTAATCTACCACTAAGCCTAGTCGCTTTTATTATATATTTACTTTTTATTGCTTTGTCGTGGTGGGGATGCTATCTATCTAAATTCACCCTCTGTGGTCATATGTATCAATGGATAATTCTTCTTCGTTTGAACGTTGCCTTTTAATCCAAACATGTGGTTTCTGAATATTAAGTGAAACTTTAAGTTCCTCCTGTATTATCATCAACTTTTGAAACAGGTTATGGAAAGCCTGGAACATGCAATGAAAAGAGGCGCACCAATAATTGCAGAGTATTTGGGAGGTGCAGTAAATTGCGATGCTTATCACATGACTGATCCCAGAGCAGATGGACTCGGTGTCTCTTCATGTATCCAGAGTGCCCTTGAAGATGCTGGTGTTTCCCCAGAGGAGGTATAAGTTTCCTTCTTAGATTAGCATGCCATGTAATTAGTCAAGCCTGCACCAAGAAGTATTAAAATTTAAAACCCAATCAAATATGTTTCTGTATTTTTTTTTCACATATTACGAGATTCAATTTATCATCATCAGTATGTCGTCAGCATGCTTCAAAAACTGAGTCCTGCCATTTTGTTCTCATTTTTAAAGAGTTAAAAATTAAAAATATATATTTTTTTTAATTTCTGCTGATGCCCAAATCTGGAAACAAAAATGATATGTGAATTTTGTCATCTTTAAGGGTGCAACTAGGGCTGGATATGAAATTCAATATCATTTGGTCCATATATTCTTTCAGGTCAACTACATTAATGCCCATGCAACTTCCACCATAGTGGGAGACCTAGCCGAGGTAAATGCCATTAAGAAGGTATTCAAGAACACCTCAGAGATAAAAATCAACGCAACTAAGGTAAGGCCCCATGTCATGAAGTTTTCTCTTCGTATGTGTACGTCTGGTCATGTTAGCTGGTAGCTTGTTGATAGTGTGTCTTCATTCTGCAGTCAATTGATTTGCTTCAGGTTTTAGTTTTGGACAGATGCCTTGTTGCTTGTGCAAGTCTACTCACCATTTCACTCACTCAGGCCGTGCTTGTTTATAAAAAAAACTAGAAAAAAACTGGTTTTTTACTGGTATTTTTGTGTTAACCAGAGTTTATTTGAAAAAAACTAGTATGGTTAGTTGTTAGTGGGATTTTAAGTTGTATTAAAATAATATTTAATATAAAATGATTATAATTGATTTGATTTAAAAGTAGGAGATAAATGATTGGAAATGATAGGTAGTTAAAATTATGTGAGTGGATAAATAGTGAATTAAAGTTGATGTGACGTGTAAGACAATTGAATGATATTATTTAATAATATTGATAATATTGATGATAGTGGGGTTGTGTTAAAGTTGAGATAGATTTTGAATTGAGATAGATTTTTTTCTAGTTTTTTCTCTGGAACATTGATAAACATGAAAATAGCCTCACTCAATCACTCACACTCACATGGATGCTCTTTCATTGAGCATTAAAGATGTTATCTCGTTTTTCTCTGTGGGCTTCTCACTTTTTTCACGTTTGTCCAGTCAATGATAGGACACTGCCTTGGTGCTGCTGGTGGATTGGAAGCTATTGCGACAGTGAAAGCCATAACAACAGGATGGCTTCATCCCACAATAAATCAGTTTGTAAGTCCAGATTGCTGAATATTTGTGTGGCTTGTATGTCAATGGCAATGCAAATATGAAATACTTTCAGTACTAATTTTTTTTTTTCCTTGTTTGAACAAGTAGCTCACTCAGAATCATAGTGGCTATTGCTCTTAGAATCTTTTACGATTAGTGTATAGTTGCGATGGACTATGGACAGTTTATTTATTTTATTTATTATTATTTTTTTGTAAATTTTATATGAATTTATAACTGCAAATGCAGAACCCAGAGCCTTCTGTTGAGTTCGACACCGTTGCAAACAAAAAGCAGGAGCATGAAGTCAATGTTGGTAAGAATACTTTTGCCTTCTAATTTGAATTTGCACTTCCCTACAGTTCAGAACAGGATATCATGTTAAAAGGTTAAACTAAAAATCCCTGTAAAGTTATCCCCTTACACCAAAAATACAAATCCAGATGTATTTCAACAATACGAAAGCCCCTTTGATATTTTGTTCTATATTACAGACTGCATCTCATTAGGAAGATATTTGTGGAAAAATCTTAGGCACTATATTTGTAATTTCTTAGAAGATTATTGCAGTGATTTTGTAACTATATCTTATGTGTAATGCTGAACTATGCAGAGTTCCTTGATTATAACACTAATTTATTTGTGTACATTACTATACGCAGCCATTTCGAATTCATTTGGGTTTGGTGGACACAACTCAGTTGTAGCATTTTCTGCTTTCAAGCCTTGATTCTGTTTCGAGAATCCGTTTACTCTAGGAAAATCGAACTTCGTTTATTTGTGGAGAGTCTGTCGGGGCACATTTTTCTCTAATTGTACTAGTTGTTTGTCTTAGCACATTCGGACAAAGTCATTCGATTTGTTGGTGTAATAATGTCATCGGAAAGTGTAGCTTTTATAGTTTGAGAACTTGTTCCCACTCCGACACACTTGTCTGCGGCTGCTTTAGGTGTGAAATGCATCAGTTTTGCTTCACTTTTGTACCCCAGTGAAAAATACTGACTAGCCTTTGGGTCTCCATTACATGTTCAACTTTTATTTTTGAGGGAACATATATTTGTACTATCCAATAAATTCTATAGTTGTGTTATCAAATTTTTTGTATAATCACTCTACTTCTCAAGTTGTAGTTTTTGCATATTTATCCCCAAACTGAATGAACGTTTTTTTTTTTT
>CACSLK010027833.1:13983675-13997494 GCA_902706635.1 Striga hermonthica
TAGGGTTGTGCACAGGGGCGATAACTTCGGTGGCTGTGACAATGACGACTGAGCTGTTTGGGGCTGCCAATTTCGGGGTGAACCACAACATTGTAGTGCTGAATATTCCGACTGGGTCCTTCGGATTCGGTTACCTGGCAGCATTGTTGTACAACAGGGAGCGTGCGAGTGGGGAAGACAACTGCATGGGTCACAAGTGTTACCAGGGAACATTTGTGATTTTGGGGTGTTTGTGCCTGCTGGGGACCGTGCTGGCTCTCATCCTGCGATCCATAACAAAAAGGGCTGCAAGACTAAGGAGATTGTAGATTTATTTATTTATTTATTTATTTGACTTTTGACATAGAAAAATAAATTGATTATTTACCCAAGTAATGTTGATATCCAGAGAAAGTTATGGGTTTCACAAAGTCGTGACCGACATGAGAAACTCCTGTAATTTTGACCCCTGGATTTCTCAATCCACCTGCTTTAATATTCAAGTGCCATGAATGTATAGGAACTTAATTTGTATATAAAGCCAAACTCGAAGGACCCAATAGAAACTTAATTTCGACGCCACCCGATTTTTTCCTAGAAGAAGTAAATGATCAGTTATCTCAAAGAGCAATGAGTATGTGTGTGCGAGTGAGTGAGAGAGAGAGAGGAAGAGGAAGTAACTTTCAGGAGGAGAAGTAGTCGAATAGAGAATGCAACAGGCGACCAAAGAATCTGAGAGCTAAAGACAATGAGACGAGTGACAAAGTCTCCGAGTGACAAAGTCTACGAGCACCCTCTCGACTCGGTCACCTGTCCAAACTATTCAAGTAAACCAACCCGAGCGCAGCTCCGAACAAATAAACGAAAAAATACAACCAAAACTCAACCCGCCTCAACATCAGCAGCGGCTCGATCTCCTCCTGATGTAGGGAAAAGCGTACGAATGAGAAGGATAAAACGAGATACTCTCTCGAACTTGGGATACTCTCCCGAAAGAACACGATTAATTTTTCATTCTCAAATTCAACTCCCGTACATTCTGGCCAGACTGCTAATAAATAGAGTTCAATATCTAGGAGTCCCTAACTTGTCAAACAAGTAAATAAAATATCTTCCTAACCAACTAATCAAGATAATAATAATAATAATAATAATAATAATAATAATAATAATAATAATAATAATAATAATAATAATAATAATAAACATATATATATATTCTTCATCACCTCCCCTCACCCTCGTCATAAATCTTCAACACACTTCTTCTACATCATCTCCACAACGAGCGACATAGACACATGACATCAGCATGAACAAGAAAAACACGACCACCAACACTAAGGGTGTGTTTGTTAGAGGAAAAACTCAAACCAAATTAATTCTACAAACTCTAACTCAAATTTAACTCAATCCCACTATTCTCAATATAATCAATACAATTAAATAATAATACCCAATTATTAAATAATAACAACCCATCATTTTTACACATCATATCAACTTTTATTCACTATTCATCAATTCATATAATCTTAACTAACCATCACTTCATATTATACATCTCATACTTTTACATCAAATTAATTTTTAATTATTTATTTTAAATATTATTTTAATATAAAGTCAAAATCTCACTAACAACTAACTACACAACTTTTTCTAATTTAATCCTAGTTAACTAAAAAAATTGACTTTGAGTTAATTCACTCAAATTATTCCTTTAACAAACACACCCTAAGTACTCGGTCCGGCGGGCCGGGGAGCCATCTCAGGTAGTTGACGGCATTTATGTAGGTGGCAGTGCTGAGGCCGACGTAGCTGGTGGAGAGGCCTACAGTGATTTTCCGTTCGAGGGGGAAGTTGTAGATGACGAGGAAGTAGGAGACAATGTTGATCCAGCACACACTGTTTCCGACGAACACGGCCCTGTAGGGAAGGGAGTGGATTCGGTTTGTGAGAAGGAGGTATCGTCATGTGTTTCTTGCTCATTGCTCTCATGGAAATTTGATTTTTCGCCTTTCATGGTCCTCATAATTGCAATACTCAACGACGGGACCATTATGACAATATCAAAGGACAGGGTAAAGCCATTATTGGTATAAAAAATAATTTATAATTAAAATTGAGAAGAAATTATAATTAGTAAAAATAATAATGGAGAAGAGGATTTTTTTTATTCTATGAATAAATATATAAATGTGAAGGAATTAGAAGCTTGTTTTTTTCTTATCAGATCATTCACTTGCTTCTTTCAGCTTTGATTTTCGACAAGGCTTTTGAATTTCTTGAAAATAGAGAAGACTTCAGACCTTTCTTTCATGAAATACACCCAAGTCATTCTTGTGTATCATCAATAAAGAGGATGAAGTACCTGTTCTTCTCGAAAGTTGGCGTTCTCATTGGTCCGCACACGTCTGTATGCACCAGCTCCAGTATTTGTTTGGCTCTTCCTGCTTCACTACAAAAAAATAGAGTTCTAGTGAATAATTTTTTTGTCACTATATCTACAATTGTTGTCACTATATCCACTGTCAGTATATCTACAAGTGTTGTCACTATATCTAGAATTATTGTCATTATATCTACAATTGTTGTAGATATAGTGACAACAACTGTAGATATAGTGACACTAGATATAGTGACATCATAGTGACAAAAAAAATCTTCACTAGAGCTCTATTTTCTTGTAGTGCTTGGCTTGAAGAAAATGGTTTCCTATGTTGTTTCCCTCCATGCACTTTTCGCAGAGATTGTCGTTCAATTGGATGGCCGGCAGATTTTTCATCATATTTTTCTGATGAAGTAGCTTTAGACCGTTGAAGTTGAAGTGCCCGAACCTTCAGTGCCATAGCCATGATTGATCTTCTTGGGCTTTTAGTGTTGCTTCTATGAATTTTCAACGGAGCGAAAAGTTTCCCCGTTGTTGCATTTTTACTACACCTATGGGATTGTTTTTGTTGTCATAAATGGTGCAAGAGTTTTCTTTGAAAAACAGTGTGTATTCTCTTTCCACAATTTGTTCCACGCTGAGTAAATTAGTATCAAGTTTTGGTACTAACAGCACATCTTCAACGAGACGAGTACCTTTTTGAGTCTCGAACTCAATTGAACCTTTGCCTTCAACTTCTACTAGATCTCCATTGCCTAACCAAACTTGTGATTTTACAGATCTGTCAATATTTTTAAATTTCTTCTTATCTCCAGTCATATGCTGCAGCCGCTATCTAGGAACCAAATATCATTTTTCTCATCTGAAGTTGCATGTGTTGCAAACAACACCAAATTTTCTCCTATTTTATTTTCTTCGGAGAAATTTGCTTGATATCTTTAGTGCGGCAATTTTTCTCCACATGACCGAATTTACCACAATTTTTACATTGTGGTTTGTCTCGGTACCAACAATCCTTCTCAAGATGGTTGGTCTTTTTGCAAACTCCACAAGGTGGATATTTTTCTTTTTGTTGATTATTATTACTTTCACCTTGATTTTTATTTTTATTATTTTCTCCAAATCTTCTCCCCCCCAATTTTAGAATTCTGAGACCGTAAATTTAATTTTGACTGAAATGCATTTTCGACTGTATCATTTTCACGCATACTCAGTCTTTTTTCATAGGCTTCAAGTGAACCTATTAATTCTGTCACTGACAAAGGATTCAAATCTTTAGTTTCTTCTGTTGTCGTGACGATAGGATCATATTTGGCTGGTAGAGTAATTAGAATTTTTTCTACCACCCTTTTGTCAGTAATATTTTCTCCATATGCTTTTAATTGATTTACTACTTCTCTTAATCGAGTGTAGTAATCTTTTACGGTCTCAGATTCTTTCATCTTCATATTTTCCAAATCTCTTCTTTGAGTTTGTAATTTCAGATGACGTGCCTTGTCACTACCCTGTATTGTTCCTTGAGAGTAACCCACGCCTCCTTTGATGTCACTGCTTTATGTTTTTGGATGAACTATCTGGGTTAAGCTTCGTCTTGTAGACCCACTTAACTCCAATGACTTCTTTGTTGTTTGGTAGATCGACCAACTCCTAAGTTTTATTCTTCTCGATCATCCTGATTTCTTCCTCCATGTTTTACCCATTCTTTTTCTTTTACTGCTACTTCAAAACTTTCAGGTTCCATCGTGGCAAAAAAAAATTGCATGTCTCGTAGATCTCCCTGAGTGTTCGTACTTTTCTCAGTGGTGATTCTGGGGATGGTTGTTCTTCAGTTGATGATGTTGTTGTCCTCGGACTTGAAGGTTGTGGAGCTGGATGTGATTGTGTACCTTCTGCTTCATCTTCATGTTCTTCTGGTATGGTATTTTGCCTCCACCGTGTACTTACCATGATATTTTGGTATTCGACTTTTTCTTCCGCCCAGTTCCACGCAGCATTCTCATCGAACTCGACATCTCGACATATAATTAGTTTACCAGTCTTGAGGATGTAAATTATGTATCCTTTAGATTGAGACGCATAGCCGAGGAATATGCCTTTTTTAGATTTCTCCTCCATTTTGTGCCTCTTTTCTTTTGGAATGTGCACATAGAAAATACTCCCAAAGACTCGTAAATGTTGAGCTGAAGGTTTTCTTCCACTGCAAGCTTCTATTGGAGTTTTATTTTGGACAACTTTAGTAGGACACTTGTCGAGTAGATAGACTGCAGAGTATACAGCTTCTGCCCAAAATTCTTTAGGCATGTTCTTCTACACGAGCATTGTCCTAGCCATCTCTTGTACAGTTCTGTTTTTCCTTTCTGACACACCATTTTGATCTGGAGCATAGCCGACAGTTAGCTGGTGGTTGACTCCTTCATCTTTGCAGAATTTGTTGAACTCCTTAGATGTGTATTCTGTTCCTCGATCACTCTGAAGTAGTTTAATTCTTCTTCCACTCTGACGAACAATCATCCCCAGAATCACCATCGAGAAAAGTACGAACACCATGGGAGATCTATGAGACATGCAATTCTGCCACGATGGAACCTGAAAGCTATGAAGCAGCAGTAAAGGAACAGAGTGGGTAAAAGCCATAGAAGAAGAAATCCGGATGATCGAGAAGAATAAAACTTGGGAGTTGGTAGATCCACCAAACAACAAGGAAGTCATTGGAGTTAAGTGGGTCTACAAGACGAAACTTAACCCAGATAGTTCAATCCAAAAACATAAAGCACGACTGGTTGCTAAAGGATACTCACAACTTCCTGGGATAGACTACAACGAGACCTTCGCTCCAGTTGCTCGACTAGATACTATAAGAGCTCTAATTGCACTAGCAGCTCAGAAGAAATGGAGAATCTACCAGCTTGATGTCAAGTCTGCATTTCTCAATGGCTATCTGGAAGAGGAAATCTACGTTGAACAACCTCAAGGGTTCGTGGCAGAAGGGCAAGAAAATAAAGTCCTAAAACTAAATAAGGCGCTTTACGGATTAAAACAAGCCCCACGAGCCTGCTACAGCCGAATTGATGACTACTTCACTAGTCATAGATTCAAAAGAAGTGAAATTGAGCCAACACTCTACATCAAGACCCAAGGTAACGACAACAAACTCATTATCTCTCTTTATGTAGATGATCTTATTTATACAGAGAACAATGAGGAGTTGATTAAGGAGCTCAAAGAATATATGATGAAGACCTTTGAGATGACAGACCTTGGGCAAATTAGCTATTTTTTCGGCATTGAGGTAAATCAAGAAGAAAATTAGATATTTATCTCACATAGGAAATACACAAATAATCTACTAAAAAGGTTCAAAATGGACGACTGCAAACCAATGGCTACTCCCATGGTTGCGAACGAAAAATTCAGCAAGGACGACGGTACGCCAAATGCAGACGCATCCACATACCGAAGTCTGATTGGAAGCCTGCTATATCTAACTGCCACAAGACCGGATATCATGTACGCTACAAGTCTACTGTCGAGGCTCATGTAATGTCCAAGCCAAGTCCACTATGGAGCCGCAAAGAGAATACTGCGATATTTGCAGGGTACTAAAGACTACAAAATCCAATACGAATATAACGAAGAGTCGAAGACTCAAGACTGATTGGCTACACAGACAGTGACTAGGCTGGATCAGCTGACAACATGAAAAGCACCTCTGGCTACACATTTTCTCTTGGCTCATGTATATTCTCGTGGTCATCTAAAAAGCAAGACTGTGTGGCACAATCTTCTGCATAAGCTGAGTACGTTGCAGCAGCACTAACAACAAGTCAAGCTATTTGGCTAAGTCGTATTCTTGGATACATGGGAGAACACCAAGAGAGTCCAACTGAAATATTCTGCGACAACAAGTCAGCTATAGCAATGGCGAAAAATCCCGTATATCACAGTAGGACCAAACACATTGCTATCAAATATCATTTTCTAAGAGAATCAACTAATGACAAGCAGATAGAGATCAAGTATGTCGCTTCTGTAGATCAACTTGCAGATATTTTCACAAAGGCTTTAACGCGACCAAGATTCGAGACTCTACGTGAAAAACTTGGAATTATCCAAATGAGCATTAAGGGGGAGTGTTAAATTATTAATGCACATTCTAGAAATAATTAGGTTTTCATTAGTTGGCATTAATTGTCATTAATTGAGATTTAGTTGGCATTAATCAATTATTTGAGCTCTAGATTATTCTTCAAACTACTATATATATATGTATGTAATTTGTGAATGTAAGTAAGAAGAAGAAGCAAGTGAATTGATTTGATAACAAACTTCTTATTCTATTCCTTCACATATAATAAAAATCCTCTTCTCAATTATAATTGGTAAAAATAATAATGGAGAAGAGGATTTTTATTATATTTGAAGGAATAGAATGAGAAGTTTGTTATCAAATCAATTCACTTGCTTCTTCTTCTTACTTACATTCACATATTACATACATATATATAGTAGTTTGAAGAATAATCTAGAGCTCAAATAATTGATCAATGCCAACTAATGACAACCAAATCTCAACTAATGACAATTAATGCCAACTAATGAAAACCTAATTATTTCTAGAATGTGCATTAATAATTTAACACTCCCCCTTAATGCTCATTTGGATAATTCCAAGTTTTTCACGTAGAGTCTCGAATCTTGGTCGCGTTAAAGCCTTTGTAATTGCAGATCTACAGTAGCGACATACTTGATCTCTATATGCTTGTCATTAGTTGCTTCTCTTAGAGTTGGTGCGACTGGAGCCAGATGGCGACCGCCACGCTCAGCCACTGGATCTGAAGGACCATCATTCTCTGCAGATACCATATCATATGTAATTGTTTATTAACAACCAGATTCAACACCATCCTAGAAGGCAAATGCACAAAATCAATTAACCCCACAAGCCACATGAAATGAATGACAATCATCAAGCAAAGAAAAATGTTTGAGTGTAAGTACTGCAACTCACCAGTGTGCTCTCGAAGCTCGATGGAGGCACGATCGTGACCGTTTGATCATGTGAAGCAGTGAAGCTTCTAGAGTTCCATCCTCCACCAGACGCGGCCCGTTTTGGGCATCAATTTTTAGTGTGCAGATATATGCAGACATTCGAAGGAAGAAAGAGAAGGGGAAAACATCAGTTTTGTGTAGGAAGGAGCACAATCAATCTCCTCCTCGGAGAAAAAAACCTTAGGCTTTTCTGAAAGAAATTTTATTGATAGGGGAATTTTACATTATCAGAAATTTTTGGCTTTAATGGTTGATGATCGCAGTAAGCTACAATCGACATATGAATACGATGCTAAGAACTTTGAAAAGGCAAATCCAAAAAATGAGTACTGATACCCTCACAATGCAGTGACGCCTTCTTTTATAGTAGATAAAGGATAAAGATAACTAGTTGAGTGAAGATGGGAGTGGTTAGATCACATCTTATTGGTGCATGATTATTAATAAAAATTTTAGGTTTCTTAAAAGAGGTTAGTTAGATCACATTTTAATGGTGAATGGTGTATGATTGTATTATTAATAAACAAAACTGTGAACTCTATTTTAAGTCCCTGCCATGCATCGTAAGAATGAGTGCCGTGCACGGCCTGCACGGCCACCACCTATGCAGTTCTCTTCCCTGCCCCGCACCGCCCGCACGCCCCATGCTGCACACCAACTCCGCCAGGTGCCCGAACCCGAAAGAAAGACCCAGCAATCGGAATATTCATTATCAGGTATAAATTTTAGCTTTCACAATGTACCTATCATTATAGTTCATTTCCATCGTAATCCACCAATTCATTTTCCTTCTTCATGACTTAATATTTTTGATTTACCAATCCGTCAGAATTTATTTATTAGTCAAATGTTATTTATCACATCATTTACAGAATAAATTCCAACAGCAAACTTATGGATGTTGGCCCTTCAAATTCAGTGGCTGAGCCTGGCGGCCCATCTGGCTCCACTCTATCAATGGCTGGCACCAATACAAAACTTCCCGGCTTACTCCTCCCACCTCCTCCTAAAAGCGGTCGTCTGCTCGCTGTTTCGGTAAATAATCAGTTATGCTGTTCGATGTCGGACTTTTTCTCTCACTTTGGGGTCCAAAGCACAACGTTGGTACCACTCACTACCCCCAAAATCTATTCAGAATTGGGAACAATCGATCCCCAAAGAATCAATCACAAACATCTTTCAACAAGCCAATAGGAGCTTAAGGGGCTATATTACGCGGTTTAATGATCGAGTTCAAAATGGACGAAGAAGTTGACAGTTTGGACCAGAACTAATTAACAGACAAAATATCGGATAGCAAAATCAATTAAGTGAAAATTGTAGGTACCAAAAACAATAAACGAGTAAAGTTAGGATTGTAATTAAAAAATTGTCACATATTTTTTCACTGAATCCATATATTATACGCATACGGATATATATCATCATCCAATGAATAAAAAAGAAAAGAAAATGATAGTACTCTTCAGATTTTCAACCAATATCAATATCAATACCAATCCCAAACACAAATATTAAATAAAAACATAAAGCCTTTTAAATTAAAAGGCACCTCAATCCCAAACATTAAACATCAAACACCACCAAAACCTACCATCCATAAAAACCCCTAAAAACTTCACACATCATCACCCTTCAAACTCAAACAATCAATTCACTTAGTCACTAGAACACATATCAAACACACACACACACACACACACACACACACACACCATGAATTAGCTATAGATAGCTATAGCTTACCCCACTGTCCCCACAGCCCTCTTGTAACTGTACCTCTTTGCCACCACCACAAACGCCCCCAAATTCACCACACTCAACCCAGCCAGCAGCAGAAAGAAGTAGTGCAACTTCCCCCTGTCCAGATCGTCCGGTATCCACCCCGGCCCTCCCCCCCTCGTGCTCAGCCACGTCACCACTGTCACCAGAAATGAGCTCAGATAATTACCGAGTGCCGTCGTCGTCAGCGACAGCGCCGCGCACAGGCTCCTCATCGAGTCCGGCGCCTGCTCGTAGAAAAACTCGAGCTGCCCCACGAACGTGAACACTTCCGCACACCCTATTATGAAATACTGCGGCGCCTGCCACAAAACCGACACGTGGGCCTCAGCCCCACCCCTCCCGAGCCTGACCGCCTCGAGAACCCCTGCCGAGACCATCGCGAAAACTGAGATGAGAAGGCCCGTCCCCATGCGCTGGAGCTGCGATAGCCCGCTCGGGTGGCCTGTGAAGCGTCGGGCCAGGGGGATGATGTGGCGGTCGTACACGGGTACCCAGAAGATGACGCTTAGGGTGTCGAATATGCTGAGGGACGCCTCGGGTATTTTGAACCCTTTGCTGCCGAGGCCCGTGTCCATGTACTCGGCTTGCAGGACAAACATGTTGCCCATCTGACCGTACACCGCGCTGAACACGATCCCCGTGGCCCACACTGGAAGCAGGCGCACCACGGCTTTTAGCTCCTCCACCTGGGTTACCGTGCACAGACGCCACGGGTTAGCACGCGCACCCTTGCTGACGTCGGATTGCGTCTCGACTGCCGCTTTGTCTAGGAAACTGTTTGTAAAGAGAAAAAAATCAAACAGGGGAAAGAAATGCCAGCTAGGTCTAATTGATCTAGTAATTTGGAGCTTTAAAACGACTAACCGAAATTGATCCGTACGATCCAGCTTGCGGCTGCCGATTATCGTGCTCGACTGAGAGCCGGACGTCTCGTATAGAAGTGACTTGTCATCAGGCACTTCGACCCGATACTTTCTCAACGAAGCTACCACCACCTGGCATAACCGAGTCAACGGGCTTCCACCGGGCTTCTGGTACCGATACAGCCGTGTGCCGGAGAAGAAGAATCCCACAGCAATCGCCATGGCCGCGGCAGGAACTCCGAAACCCCAACCCCAACCGACATTCTCCTGCACATAAACCAAGACAGACGAGGCTATCAAAGCCCCAACATTGATCGAGAAGTAGAACCAGTTGAAGAAGGATGCCTTGCGCTTCTTCTCTGCCTCGTCCGTGTCGTCAAACTGGTCGGCACCGTACGACGAGACGCACGGCTTGATGCCACCTGTCCCGAGCGCCACAAGGTAAAGCGCCAGGTAGCATATCCCGGTTTGCTTGCTCGTCGCCCGACACTCGTCTTTCGAGCGACAAACGGGCCTCATACCCGGGACAGAAGCCGATAGGGTCAAAAGTGTCATACCCTGTATACAATACAACACATATGCATTACAAGAAAAAAAGGAAAACTTTTGTGCTAATTTTTGCGGTTAAAAATTCAAACTTACGAAAACGTAGATGATGGAGAAGGCGGCAATAGTCCAGTATCGACCGAGATACGCGTCGGCTAGAAAAGCACCGAGCAATGGCATGACGTAGCAAGTTCCCGACCAGTTTGAGAGATTTTTCGAGGCGGTTGTCTTGTGCTGGTTGAGCTGTTTCGTGAAGTAGACGACCAGATTCGAGCTCATACCGTAGTACGCTAGCCTTTCGCAGCATTCGTTCCCTTTTTTGCACCAAAATTGACGGCAAATCAAGCGAAATCACAATACCAAAGTAAACAGGACAAGCATATAATAGAGTCGATCGAAAAAAAGGTTATACCGAGGATGAAGGGGCAGGCCTTCCACGTCCCGGTTTTCTTCCGGTTAGCCGGACGGTCAAGATAGTCCACAGTTCCATCTTTCGTGTAGTTATCGTCGGCCATGGGTTCGTTATGTCTCGACCGGGACCTGGAGATTTCGAAATTTCTTCAGATTTTTAACAGTGATTATTAGTAAGGTTTCCACACTACCATCTCATGGATATTTTTACTATTAAGCTAATCAATTTGGTTAGAGATTTGAATGCGTTATTTATGGACAAGCATTATGGTATGGACTAAAAATCAGAAAAGAACCAAATTGGAATGAAGATTGAATTGTGTCATTCATTGTACACATTTTTTGGGTGGCATTTTTCTTGCAGTAAATTGCTGGAAGAAAAAGAATGTTTTTTTTTTTTTTTTTNNTTTTTTTTCTGCTCAGCATTTAGTTTCTTGCCCCCACAATTTGAAATTGAATATTGTAAGTAGAAAGACCTAACGACCTTTTTACGGCATTTGCAATAAATAAAAAAATTTAGAAAAATAAAAATGATAAACTGTTGTCCATTATGTCCAGAACCAAAAAGATCTAGAAATAAGCTACCATTCTGTCGGGTTTTATAACCTGTAGATCATCATGTAACCGTCAGAGATAGTTGATCTAACGATTACAAACCCCGACGGAATGATTCCGTAACGGGACCGTAGTATCTTCCAAATACAAGAACACACAAACTTTTACCACTAAAATACAAGAATAATGATCTCAAAACCAAAACTCTTTTTGAAAAACACCACAAAAAAAAAAAGGACATCAAAACAAATAATCAAATGAAAAAATATATGCACAAAGAGCAAAACTTGCCTTAATTCCTTAATGGCTTTGATAATCTGCTGCTACATATGTACTTAACGTATGAAATATCTTTTTTTTTTGGTACAATGAACGTATGAAATATCAACAACATTATATATGTGTGGTAAAAATGAAGTTAATCAGAAGATATTATTATGTCAACATTATATTATGTGTGGTCAAAATTAAGTTAATCCCCCCAACCTAGAGCGTGTGATTGTGAGAATAAAAATGTAAAGTCAACAATCTGAATAATCCTCAATAAGTGGGACTACAGTTTTTGTGATCATATTTATATGGATTGCCATTAAAATTTGTATGAAATTTTGGATTTTTGTAATTATGTTAATTTTCCGTTTGAATGCATTTCGAATGTACCCAGAATAACGTAAACATTCATTATATTAATTTGCATATCTTTCAAGATTCACTTAACTCAATTCTAATATACTTCAATATCTCACACAATCTTCTATGCATACATATATAAAAAGAATTACAATTTATCAAGAATAGTAAGTCAATCACTGGCCAAAATTGGTCAGCATTAATTACATGTCATTTATAGTATCTTTTTAATATTTTTTAAAATTTCCTTAAAATGAGGAGTTTGTTACTTTTTATTTTCAAAAAAGTTGGGCTGCTATTTAATTTAGGCTATTGAATAGTTGTGATGGTTTGACACGATGTGTATATCAAAGCTACAATGCACGGATTGCATCAGTTAAATTTGGTTATTGATTACAAAAAGCTATTTTTAAATTTGAATATAAATGTACGTCACGACTGCTAATTCAATTAAACATCGGGCAATTATATTTTCTAAATTTGAAACCATATATTCGCCTAATACAATTATTTTGTTTGACATCTTTTTTATAATAAAAGAGTTACAACTGATTTAATAATAAAAAAATTGCGTGCTATTTTTTCTAACCATAAAAATATATTTTTGTACTTTAAAGAACATTGAAACTTTTTTTTTCTATATAATCGACTAATAGCATAATACATATGTTTTGATTAGCAGATGTTATTTAACAAAACAAATTACGGCTGGTTTAAGAGTAAAAATATTTTTTTAAAAAAAAAATCATTTGTTTATTTCCTTTGAAAATATTTTTTCTAACAATCAAATTGAGAAATTAAAAAAATAAAGTTGCGGTTGATTCAATTATTCTGTTTGACAATTATTTATAATGAAAAATAATACACGGCTCTAATTTTGAAACAATCAAAAATTTTATGGTCATTGTTTAAATCAGAGATTTGAAATAAGAATAATCTCCGTATTTAAATTGCTTTAATTGTAAAACGTGATATATCCAATATTTAGATAGATTTATCACATATCATCCCCTACATTAATGATTTTTTTTTTATATCAAAATACCAAATCAAATTTTTACAGTCTTTGTTTAAATTAGAGATTCAAAATATCTTAATCTCCATGTTTACATTGCTTTAACTGTAAGACGTGATGTATACAAGATTTAGATAGATTTATCACATATCTCCCATAAATTAATGATTTTATTTTTTCTAAATTTCAAAATACCAAATAAAGTTGCGGTTGATTTAATTATTAAACGATATTTTGCAATCATAGATTCGGGTTATCTTCAAACTCAAAATTTAAAATGGCGATATGTAGATATGGACATATTAAATACATATGATCTCTAAAATGAAGGATGTTATTCCATTAGAAAACACAAAGTATGAACTTAAGATGTAGATTTATCATGCACGTGTGATAATATAATTTTACATGCTATGAAAGTCATATTGTTTACCCGGTGCATCGCACGGGATATGCACTAGTTTCTGTAAGGAGGCAGAATGGTTATATTAATCTGCACTTCATATTATTTAACAAATTTACAAAATATAGGGAGATGTTACGGTTCCTTTACGGAGCCATCCGTCGGGATTTGCAACTGTTAGATCAATTATC
>CACSLK010027833.1:14048982-14072937 GCA_902706635.1 Striga hermonthica
ACCAAAATTAGCTAACGTGCCAAACATACTTTGTTGTACCATTTATTATGATTAAAGGTTTATATGCTATTTTTGTACCTAAGAAGAAAGTCGGCTATAAGGAAGCAACAAACTCTTCGAACACTTCGGTAGGGGACCAAATAGAGAACTATAATCTAATCAATTTTTTTTTTTTTAGGAAAAAATAAAATTATATTTGGAAAAATAAAAGGCACTAAGAAAAACACGTGTATTGAAGTGATAAATGAGCTAATTGATTTTGTCACATTGGTTTACAAACCAATTTAATTATATATGTATGTAGAAACTTGTTAATAAAGCATCATTTAATTTTTTCCAATGCTTATTTGTGGTTTCAAATTCTTCTTATGATTGGTGTTTTTTTTTAAGAAATTTGATCTAAATTGTGTGTATTAATTAAATCATTTATGAAGAGCCATTGAGATTGCTTAAAAGGGGAAAACTTTTAACTCTTAAACAAGTAGCATGAAATTATTGACCTTATAAGTTGCATCTATTATATGTGACATAAAGTTTGTATTGTTTATGGTATTATTGTTGAAACTTAGGTTATGTTTGGTAAAACTAGCCGATAAGATAGTTGATAGCTGATAAACTAACTTATAACTTATATGTGATTTTCGAGCTTATAGCTTATAGTTTATGATCACTTATAGTTAAAAAGCTAGCTCACTCGACTAAAACAAAAAATTATTGATATAATTAAAAAATATATATATTCATAGTGTGACATGTCATATTCATATCCTATCGTTTCGAAGAAAAAAAAAAAAAAAAAGGACATGTCATATTTATATGCCAACCTCATTAGAATCTAGCTAGTCTATAATTACTATATTATGAAAAAAGAGGCCTTTTGCAAAGTTGATGATAAAGTGATGTAACACTTATTTGTTTGCTGAAAACATACATAAAGTCAGCTACGACCAATTCAAAAGGCCCCAATATGCCAGTGCTACTACCGTGCGCCTGGCGTAAGTGTGTCAGGGCAAAAAAAATGAACATGTTTTATTACAAAATGATCATGTGCAACAATGTGTTGCACATGTTTATTTTGTAATGAAACATGTTCATTTTTTTTTTACTCTGGCACACCTACGCCAAGACGCACCTAAGTATTTGCGCCCAATGTGCAACCAACAAAATTATATTATCATAATGTAATTAATTAATATACTAAAAGAGTTTCTTTAAAGTTACCCTAACCCTAGCTAGACCTTTGATCATTTGTTTATTCATTTAGTTATTTTTTGTATTTTTTTTATCCCCAATTTAAATACCCTTTATTGAAAATGATTTATAATTGTATTTAGAAAATTAGGGTTGAGATGAATGTTAATTGAATTATTCGAATTTTCATGGGATAATCAAATTACTCGAATTACTTTGTCATATTAACTTACAAGTATAAATTGATGGTTTGCACGACATAAAACATGTTATATTCCAAAGGAAAATCCTATAGTAATATACTCCAATGAAAATTTCAACAGATATTTCAATGGTATAATTTTTGTTCGAATGATTCCAACAAAAATTCCTTTCACTGAAATTTTAGATGAAAATTTGATGATTCCAATGACTTTCTAGTGTAGGAAGTTCTGTAGGAATATATAATTTCAGTTGGAATTTTTATTTCCACCCCAGTTGGAAAATCAATCAATGGAATCGTCAAAATTCGACGAAAATTCTATTAAAAAAGTTATTTCAAGGGAATATTTTTGTTAAAATTTTCGTTGGAATTAACCCATTGAAAAATCAAACGAAAATAATAGAATTGAAAAATATCTTTTGAATTTGTCATTGAAATTCTATTTGAATAGCTGTTAAATAAGAAATAGTATTTCATTATATGATTTACTGAACTGAGCGGTAATAATTTAATTTAATTTTATATTTATAAAATCGAAATAGAAAGAAAATAAAAGATAATAATTGGAATAATGTGATAATCAGACAAGTCACAAAAGATTACTTTGTCTTTTCATGGCTTCATTCCTCAAAAGTCAATATTCTTAATCCATCATACGCTATCTACTCCACTTGGAATGCATTGAATGGGTCAAAGCCTTGCAATTTTAAATATAAATAAACAATTACTTAATTATGCCTCAAGAAATATGTATTATATAACGAAAAATTTTACGCTCCCGTTACGGAATTATTTTATCGGAGTTTATAACTGTTAGATCAACTATCTCTGACGGTTATATGATGATCTAACGATTACAAACTCAGACGGAATGGTTCTGTAATGAGACCTTAGCATTTCTCATATATAACTCCACTAATCACGACTCAATTTCTGATATAGCCATACTGTCGTATAACGGTTCAGACATTAACGAGTCGACTTATCTGAAGTTGACTCTTCCGGCGGACCTCTTGTACTTCTCTGGTCTCAGGGCCCAACTGTCTCTCTCAGTTAACTTCCAGATGTCGACTAGCAGAAGTCGACCCCCTCCGGAAAGATGGAGAGGCGCATCAGGGTCTACTGACGATTGAGGATGACACAATCGACTCGAGTTGATATCCCGAGTCGACTTAGGACGTCTCGAGGCTCATAGATCTCCGACGACCCCGGTGTACTTCAACATAGCATAAGGAGGCTATTAAGGATAAGAAGGAATCTAGATGCTGACTTGGAGATGGGCGGAATGCGAACCGACCAGGGTATTTTGGACATTTCCAGTAAGTCGGCCGGGGCATTTTGGGAACTTCAGGTAAATGTTTGGCTTCTATATAAAGGAGCTGAGGTAACCCCAAAACCCTAACTTCACTTCATTCTCTACTCTTCTCCATAGCTGCGGCTCTCTCAGAGCAGCTCTCTCCTTCTCTCTCATATACTGACTTGATCGTCAGAGGCTCTACGCCGGAAACCCCTCCAGCGTTGAGTTTTTGCAGGTGTTCTCGCGGTCTAACAACGGTTCGAAGGTGATTCAGACAGATATGAGCTCGTTTCCGTCAGTTCACCTCAGATCTGAGCTCGTTTCCACCAGTTTGCTCCAGATCTAAGAGGAGACCCATCAGTTTCTATTAAAAATAGTTCTTATTTCTTAATCTCATACCTTACAGAAATAATATTCCATATTAGTGTAAGGTAGACTTGTTAAATGAAACTTGTGGGCTCAAGCTTATTTAATAATTAACGAACATAGCTCAACTCATTTCGTTAAGACTCGGTACGTAAACTTCTATAAATAAGAGTGTTTACATGATTTTTTTTAACTTTTATCGTATATCAGCTCGTTAATTAATCGAGATCGAGCTGCTTTTAGTAACAACTCGATTTGATAAGAACTCGAGCCAAAACTCGCCTAAGCTTGTTTACAACTCTACTGTAGAGTCAATGACAAGTTAATTATTTGTTATAACCTCGTTTATATAATTACATCAATAATCATAATTATTCATAATTTTCCATCAATAAATATACTTAAATGGCCATTTTAAATATAATATAATTAAACATAGAATTTATAGCAACTATGCAATTTTAGTTTCATCAGTCAAGGTCAATTGAAGGCCCTCTTCATCAACTACAAAAATTTCTCGAGCTTTTTATCTATTTATTTATTTACTTTTTTCCTTTTGATGAAAAGTGATTGTGGGATCAGGTGGGCTTGGGCTTACTCATAGCCATGAAGATGAGATGTACTATTATTTGGTAACATAGAATTGTTTCATAATAATAATAATAATAATAATAATAATAATAATAATAATAATAATAATAATAATTTTTAATATAATTAATAGGTTAGGATCCTCAGATTGATAAGAGCTATATTATCCATTTTATTTCATGCAATTAATATAGCGATAAAGTTGAATACTTTCATAATGTTTATTTATTAATGTCAAAAATTTAAAATGTAATACCTTTATCCAATTTATAATTTTAATATTATATAAGTACATATAATTTATATTAACTTAAATATTTGTACGTGATTTAAACATTTGTGCATGTACACATAATAGTTTGGTTTTACCATTCAACTCAAATATTACAATGTAAGTCGATTACTATTATCCTACAAACAAAGACCTTCAGGAAAAACTACAATTGATACAAAAAAAAAAGGTCTTTATACCTTCCTCATAAACCATATATGCCAAAATAAAAGAAGAAAAAAAACCTGCATACACAAATATAACGGCACAAAATCGGGCTCACAAGAACCAGAATTCACTTGTTAACACAAACTATTCTGAATTTGTAAGAGAAACTATTACCTGGTTCGGCACAACAGGCTCAACTATCATAATAATATAAGCTGTTAAAAATTCGCTTGGAGTAGAGATATCATATCCAGTTCTCCCAGGCTCGATTCATTTCTGCATTTTCTTTAGAAACATTTTTTGTAGAGCGTTCGCCACTCTGACTTTCAGAGTGCAAACTTAAAGAGTGTTCATGCAAAGTTTTTTTTTGACCATTCTCTCGAATTAGTGATGACTTTCCATAAGATCGGCAAGAGTGATTTTTCCACAGTTACCCGCATCGAGTCGTTCAAACTGTTGACAAATCTGCAATATGTCTTTTTCTGAAACCTTGCCCATCTCCTTGAGCTTATAAACTACATATTCCGATTTTCTGCAACATGCCATGTCAAAATAACCAAAAATAAAAAGAGTTTAGAAGAAGAACAAAAATAATCTATGCCAAAGTAGTTAGAAACCTATTTAGGATTCTTATCAATGAGGCAAATATAAAATCATGGACAATGTTATGAAGAATGAACACTTGCCTAGTGCAAAATCCAAGGTTTTATAATTACAACATGAGGAGGCCTAACGTCATGCAGATTAAGCACAGAGAATTTAACTACAGTTAGTACTTCGATTTTGTAAGAAATACTCACTAATAAAATCTGGAAAAAGGAAAACCAAAAATGACATACGGCCATTTATAGATTATTAGAAAGACATCTTGCATTATCATGGACAAAGCAAAATAAATAAATAAATAAATCTAATCCACGCCCTTCTACGGTTCTATAGCTTTCTTTCTTACAGTGGTCAATAACAATAAGAATAATAATACAATTCACCAAAATACCATGAATCCCTTGGTAGATAACCACAAGAACAAGAAGTAGCTATTAAGATTATTTTTTCTCGATGCCTAATCTGAACTTCCTCATTTCCTTTTATTCGATTATTTCTTTATATAAGGTAATAAGATGATAACGAAAAGGTAAGATAAACAATTTGATATCCTTCCATGCCCGATTCGGCAGGATCTCAAGATTTCAGGTAATCCACGATTCGGGTCATCCTACATTGCATCACTCATTTTATTACTTTCCCAGCTTCCCCTTTCCTAGAGTAAACAATCCTCAACATTATCTACATAATTAAAGAATATCAATCAATCATTCTTCCACAATACATCAACTTTTTTTACTATCCATCCACTCACATAGTTTTAACAAACCATCACTTCACACAATATCTCTCCAACTTTTACATCAAATCAATTTTAATTATTTTCTTTTAAATATGATTTTAATATAAAATCAAAATCTCGTTCATAACTAATCATACCACATTTTTCAAAATTAACCATGGTTAATTAAAAAGATCCCATTTGAGCGGATTTATTTGTATCCAAGCACGCCCTAACTCGCTATACAATAAAAATTAAGCAAGAATTAAAACTAACTTCTACATGTGCAAAAAGATTGAAGAACTTACGAAACGAAACCATTGTTATCTATGTCGGCTGCAAGAAATTGGGCCACAGTCATATCTTGACCGAGCACCCATTTCGCCATCATCCGGTGACGCTTATCGACTCTTGCCTCGGCCAAGTACAGAAACGCCCTAGCAACCGCAAGTGTAGACACGAGTAACCAAATAGAAGCGAAAATTCGGCCGGTTAAGGAAGTGAAAGCCCTATCACCATATCCAACTGTAGTAACCGACATAACCGAAAGGTAGAAAGAATCGAGCCAATTCAATCTCTCGATAAAATGCATAACTGCAGCCCCAATGCCGATACAGAGAACAACAACACCCAAAGCTAAAGCAACTTTCATCCGAATCCTCATCCTACCTTTCTTCACATCAAATATATAAGAACCCGGGTCACGAGCACTCTTGATACTCCTCAACAGATAAGTCTCTTGCAAGTCAAGCATGTAACTAACCATACCACTCAACAGGATATCGATAAAACCAAAACCCACAAGCACAAATGTGATGGAGAACAATTTAGTCAGTGTACTATCAGGAGTTATATCGCCATACCCAATTGTACACATAGTCACAATGCAAAAATACAGAGCATCAACTACAGGGTGCGTTTGGCTTGCCCTGAAATGATCCCTATTCAGAGAGTATATAACCACACCAAGACTCAAATAGATGATCAAGAGAACAATGCCTTGCCTCACGATCGATGTTTTGCCGAGCTGGGGTGGCTTAGTTTTCGAAGAATGATCGATTTCGTTGATTGTGGCCATTGCAGGTGCTGTTTTGGATCTGTGGAGATTGCTCTTGGAGAATGTATAATTGGGATCGACCAGCCAAGAGGTTTGGCTTTCCGGGTCGATATTAATCGGCCCATCGTTTATATTGGCAGCTGAACATCTGGGAGAGATACGGGTTAGGGTTAGGGCTTCGAGGAGATTGGTAGAAGAATCTTTGAGGTGGGACGAGGATGAAGATGAAGGGGAGCCAAATATGAGCATGTCCTTGAATTCCCTTGAGGAGGGGGTGAGGGGAAGGGGCGGAATGGTAATTTCTTCATCTTCCGGGAGAGGGCAGAGTGACGGAGGTGGGACCGACGGCGTTATTTGGGGTTTTCTGTAGTAAGAGAGGAGTGGCTCTTTCTCCATGTCGGATTCAGACGGAGAAGACGAAAGGGCTTTCGCCGCCGTCGGGTTTTCGCCTGAGATACTTAAAAAGATTTTCCGGTGGCGTTTTTTTCACATGCGCCGGGATTTTCCGGTGGTGGTGATATCGTGCGCCGGGATTTCCACGAGGCGGTTTTTCAGACGGTGGCGTCAGAGGTCAGTTGAGAAATGCGACGGTAGAGAAAATAACTGGCATCTTGTTGATAAAGATCGGTTTTTTCTTCAAGATTATTATTATTATTATTATTTTTTTGTGTGCGTGTGTGTGTGTGTGTGTGCGCGAATTGCAAAATACCCCGTTTACGATAGAGCCAAACCGATTTACGGTTTTGCTATGAAGCCAACAGTTGGCTCCATAGGACGTGCACAGTTACGTTACTATTTACCCCTCGTTTTGGGCAGTTCTGCGCATGACATTTTTTCTAAAAAGTGAAAAAAAAATAAAAAATGTGTTGTCCACCCGAAAAACCGGACGTGCACAGTGTCGGCCTCAATCGCCGGTAGGACGCGACTGTGCACGTCCGCGATTGCCGGTTGGAAGACATAATTTTTTTTTTTTTTGAAATTATAATCAAATTTTTATTTATTATATAAATTATAAAAAAGATTTGATTATAAAAAAAATTTGAAGTTTTATTTGTTATAATTTTTAAAACAAATTATAAATTATAAATTTTATTTGTAAAAACTAATTAAAAATTATAAAAATCTAAAACTATATAGCTTATAAAAATTATAAAAACTAAATAAATTATAAAATTATAAAAACTATTAAAAATTATTAATTTTTATTTGTTATGTATAATATATATATATATATATATATATTAATATATACATATATATTATAAACAAAATGTATACTATATATAACTTATAAAATTTATATAATTATCGTTAACGAATTGAATATTCAAATTTCAAATCGAATATCTACAAATTCGAATTTGAATTCGTTTTACTTTCAATTATACAACATTAAACGTATTCGAGTTCGAATCAAGAATATCGAATTCAATTACCGAATCGAATAAAATCGATTTGTTTACAAGCCTAGTGTCAACTTGTATATAAAATAACTAGGAAGCCTTCGGCTGTGCCGGCCCACGTAATCGTATAGCATTTTACTTACTATCAACTTCATGTAAATGTCATATGGATGAATGTATAAATTGTTGATTTAAACTCATGGACCATGCATTTTTATACACACCAAAAGAAATTTGATCAAAGTAGTCATGTATCTATTAATAAGAACATCGAGCTAATTTAGGTCATTATCTAAAAGAAATTTTATCAAAACAGTCATGTAGTAGTGGGTGAACCGATAACTGCGCACCGAAATTTAGACAAGATGCTTATATCTTAAATTTTTTTGTTACGCTTGTTTTGCTCTAGAAAATGATTCACCAAACCGACCCGCTTTTGGAGACGCCTAAGCATTGCTGCACGCTTTTGGAGACGCCTAAGCATTGCTGCATCTAACTCCCACAGTTGGTTGGTTGGGGCTAGAACAATGACGAGTATCTGTTTTCGTAAAGCCATCCATCTGTAGTTTGGTCCAACATCATCAAGTTTCATAATAAGCAGCTGTCAATGCAATCCTGTTATTTAAAAATTACTAAATAACTGAAGGAGATTTGTACAATTTTGAAAGATGAGGTAATTTCTTATGATTCGACTGAACTTTGTTATGCACCTTAGAATAACAGAACCAACAATAACCAAATCACCTGCATAAGCAACTCTCTTCAAACGCCTTCTTGCTTGATGCTTCATGTTCACTATGGCCTTCAACTTGATGGCTGAAAATAGCATTACTTCATCCAAAAATATAATTGATGGTCATTGGTCATGGTCTCAAACAACAAGGTTACCAAGTTTTCTGAATCACCTGCAGTGTAATTCATCCTTAGTATCTTAAGAGCCTAGCCCTTGAATATTAACGGATCTAAATCCGTGAACATAGTGAATTTGATCCGGTGTTCAAATTTCATTGAGGAATTACTAATTGGTGACTAATATTATAACACAGCAGATAACAATAACGGAAAATTTGAGAGCAACAAAAGCAGGGATCCATTCTAATGGAAGATAGACCGAGTACATCTTCAATAGCATTTGAAGATGTGTCGAGCCATTGAAAATGAATTAGCCCTTCTTCCCTTGAGAAACATAGTGAATATGATTTTAGTGAGAACAAACAAAATTCTACATATACAATATTAGCACCACTATCTCCTGTTATAGAATTTATCAGGCTTCTCTATTATGGGAGAGAATGAGAAAGCTGAAGGAATAAAACATGACAAGAAACCGAGAATTCTGCACTTACACTTCCCATACGAACAAATCCTTTATGAAAATCAGGTATAGCACGCGTTCCATCCATATAAGCATTTTCCGGCACGAAATTACAGTAGAACTTTCTGTCCAATAAAATAGAAGGAAATTATTATATAATCAAGGCACAGAATCACTGAATCAGTGTACCAAATATCCACCCCAACCCGAAACCTGAAACACATCCATATTTATGAAACTCTAAATCATAATATTACAATATTCACGTCCAAGACATACATACAACCAAAGCAGAGCATATATTTATTAGTACTCCAATACAACAGTTTGTGTTTTGTCGTACAATTACAGTTGAGATTTTTAATTACAAAATACCATATATTGAATTTGCAAAAAGCAATACTTGAGATTCAACATTTTTCATGTCATCTAAGTAAGAAAAAATATCCATCAAATCACTTAGATTGGCTCAGACAAATCAATAATTAACATATCCAGAAAAGTGATGTACATTGGCAACAGACAACCTTTATTTGTCACAAAAAAAGAAAAGATGTGCATAATTAGTTTATCCCTATATTTTATTTTTAAGATGAACTACATACATAACTACATAAGCAATTTCTCCGCATAAGACTTTATGAGACCAAATGTTTGTACTTTAGGAGATGGTAGTTCCTAAACCTCTAGACGCCAAAAGTATCTTCATCTGAAATTTGTGCAAGTCCAATGGGCACTCATTTTCACTAAGAATGAATAATTTCACAAATCAACAAATAAACTAAACACAAACACTCGGCTTTTAAAAAATCCAAAATCGATTGCCAAAAATGTAAAACTCACAATAGAAAGTATCAGAGGTTCAACTCCTAAAACAATAATCAAAATATAATGAAGGCACGTAATTATGTTTGAAGGCTTACGTGACGTCCAACACGAGCACTTAATAATTGTGTGATCTGTACTACTTTACATTTACAACCTGGAAAGTTTATGATACAAAAAGGCTTGTGAACTATAAGCAACCTTTTTCAAATAATAGTTTAAAAAAAAAGCCGAAGGACCAAAATCTCATATTTTAGTTTTTTACCACATAAAGAATATTAAGTTAGAATAATTCCAATCTATGAAGTACCGAAAGTATGGGAGATCTTAAAATCCTATAAAAAACCATATACAATCACCATTGGTCTTTGAATCAACATAACAAATAAATGAGTGTTTAAAAATCTAGTTATGATAATGATTGAGTTGAATAAGAGCAATTCTTCATGAAAATTTAGATAAGACATCTTGCATATAATATAAAGAGGGAACATTTCCAGGTAAATGATTTGTGTTTATTGATTTGAATGCGGCTGCTAAAATTTAAAAGATAAGAAACAGAGTACATGTGTTGTAATATTAAGAGCCAGGTGGTTATAAAACTTCTTCTGAAATTTTTGCAGCTGCCTTCTAAGAAAACTACAAGTACTCTAACGGTGCTAAACACGTGAAATTGAAGTACTCGAATGTTGTGCAAAAACATTGAGTGTCTATAGGGCATATTAAAACAACAAATTTTGTGGCAGCAGATGGGTTAACTAAGCGGTTACCACCAAAGACATTAATCGGTCATGACGAACGAAAGGGTAATATGGATGAGTCATTCTAAACATGCTTTTACCGCAATGTGTGTGTGTGTGCACATAAGCTCATGTCATGGCAGCATATTAACATGAGGATGGAGTGCTTCAACGTGCATTACACATAGAAAACAAACAATGTGATCACTATAAGAAAAAGGTTGATCTATAAGCAACGAAAAAAACGGTGAATTGAGAACATATGTCATTACAAATAAAGAAATCTCAAACAAGGAACCATGCCGAAGCAGTTCAACAAAAGGCTAACGGACCTTACATAGCAGCACACGATTCACACAAACAGCAGCACACGATTCACACAAACGGGGTAACATAACACTGATATAGATTAGCTCTCGAAAAGGGGGAAAATCTCCACACTCAAATTATAATCGCTGGAACATAGATTGACCAAATCGTTCGTCCCACAATCATAAAGCAGTATCTCGCCCTTGGAGTCCGCAAGAAGCAATTTATTCTTCGTGAAGAGGCCCAATACCCGATAAACATCGGCAGGGATAGTGCATGAGTGCTCCTTAGACCAGCTGCCATTGTTCCAAACCCGAACCTCAACAACAGAAGTCTCCCTATTTATAGGTTCGCCTTCAGCAAGACGACATCTTATCATCATAAGCAACAACAGCCAGCGACCCGCTAAACTTAGCAAGATTAACAGTGTACATGTCCACAATCCTATCGCTCTTCGGCATGGGAATGAGTTCAGGGTAAAACTTTTGCTTAGCAAAGTCGAACGAACAGATAGAGAGTTTTCCATACAACATAGCTGTCCAATAACAAAATCCATTTATGTGAACAGCCACAGAATAGACTCGCATTTGGGGTGGATAAGGAATTCCCTTCCACAAACTAGTTTCGAGCGATAACAGCTCAGCTTGGACTTTCATCTCATAATCAGCATCATCATCCGTATAACTAAACGCATGAGCCCTGACAATTTTATAGTCCCCCGATGAAGGATCGATCTCCAATCTGTAAAAACTGATGCCCGATTGGAGTCGGGAAGACAGGGGAGGCTCGGACGTGAAAGGGGAAGGGTTTTGATCTCGTTGGTAAAAAGGTTCCACAGAAAATCTAAACTCGTATCATCAATCTCTCCACATGTATCAAGATCTCCACATGACATCAATGTCCATGGCTTGCAGGCAGTTGTAACCTGATAATCGTAGGGTTTCGCATACAGCAAGGGATTGCAGTTTTGAGATTTGAGTAGAGCCGACAAGATGGACAAATCATCTTTTACTACTACTTCGAACGAGTCGTGTTTGGTAGAGACTAGAGAATAACAAATTAATATATGTATATATATATATATATTAATTATTATACATATATATATTTATGTGTATAATATATATATATATTAATTATTATACACATATATAATATATATATATATTAATATATTATATATATTAATATATTATATATATTAATATATATATAATATTATTATACACATATATTTATGTGTATAATATATATATATATACATATATATTAATTTGTTATTCTCTAGTCTCTACCAAACACGACTCGTTCGAAGTAGTAGTAAAAGATGATATGTCCATCTTGTCGGCTCTTCTCAAATCTCAAAACTGCAATCCCTTGTTGTATGCGAAACCCTACGATTATCAGGTTACAACTGCCTGCAACCCATGGATATTGATGTCATGTGGAGATCTTGATACATGTGGAGAGATTGATGATACGGGTTTAGATTTTCTGTGGAACCCTTTTACCAACGAGATCAAAACTCTTCCCCCTTTCACGTCCGAGCCTCCCCTGCCTTCCCGACTCCAATCGGACATCAATTTTTACGGATTGGGGATCGATCCTTCATCGGGGGACTATAAAATTGTCAGGGCTCGTGTGTTTAGTTATACGGATGATGATCTTGATTATGAGATGAAAGTCCAAGTATATCATGTGCATGTTCACATAAATGGATTTGTTATTGGACAGCTATGTTGTATGGAAAACTCTCTATCTGTTCGTTCGACGACTTTGCTAAGTAGAAGTTTTACCCTGAACTCATTCTCATGCCCAAGAGCGATAGGATTGTGGACATATACACTGTTATCTTGCTAAGTTTAGCGGGTCGCTGGCTGTTGTTGCTTATGATGATAAGATGCGTCGTCTTGCTGAAGGCGAACCTGTAAATAGGGAGACTTCTGTTGTCGAGGTTTGGGTTTGGAACAATGGAAGCTGGTCTAAGGAGCACTCGTGTCCATAATATGAAAGCTAGAAACTGATGATGAATTATCCTTTGTATTTACTGATGTCTCTGGACAACCCTTGTATGTAAACACTTCAGGATTATCTACTTCAAGATTCTCACCTCCATGAATATTAAGCTCAGGTGGCAGAGGAGAGAGAGGCATGGCAATGGCCCGAAGGTAAGAGCTTTCGTCATCAGCTAAGTCCAGTAATCTCATATAATCACAAGTAGCCATTTCATCGAAGTCTTGCGGAAGGCACTGGTTCCTTCCAAATTTATCATCCTCTCCACCCATCAAATGCCAACCAATTCTCATCACATCTACTCGACGTGGTGAAGCACGCACAAAAGCATCAGCTCGATCATCACCTAAGTCAACATTGCGTTTGGGCTCCTCTGAGTTTTCTGAATGATGAATGTTTTTCATTTCCTCCTGTGACATCTTTCTCCTCTTGCAGTCTAACAACCTTTCTGCTCGGATTCTCTTGCAGAATGTCTTCATGTTCTTTCTCTTGGCCATTGAGGAACCCATCAAGTAGGGAAAGTTTAAGTAATGCACGTTGATGTAGCTTCTCTTCCATAGAACACGAATTTTCAATGGACTCCGCCGCATCAAGAATCCTCTTCCTTCCAGAGTAAACAACTCGCATTTCATTATCGTCGTCTTTAAACGAACTTTATACGCTGTTATCAGCTTCAGCTACAGCATGTTCATTGTAAGTCATTCCCCTCTGGTCTGTCAACCTTGATACAGTAGGTTTGAGGTTTGATACATCTTCATCCAGTTTATCTGAAGCAGTGACAGAGGAGGTATGTCTATCCTGTGATCCCACCAACGTTTGATCAGAAAAAGATGCCGAATTTGAATTTATCGCACAACTCTGTAACAAATTTTGGTCGGAACCTCTATATGGAGGATCCAGCCCAGAATCTATACCTGATACGAGTGGCCTTTGACACCCATCTGAGCCTAATGTTTCTCGTGCCAAGGTCAGATTCCCAGTCTGAAAGGTAACATTGCCAGTTAATGAGTACAAGAAATTAAAATTGAGCAAGTAATGGTGGTCGAGAACCTTTATCCGCATCTTTATCTATATTTATATCTACACAAAATAGGCACTATCACGATTTATGTAGAGTAAATAATAGTGAGAAGGAGGAAACAAACCTTTTCGAGATGATGTGTACCTTCAAGGCCATGAAGAAAACTTTTATCTAGAAAATCCAAACACTGTCGGAAAAAAAGACACTGCTGCTTCAACTGACATAGTTCTTGACGTAGCATTCTGTTACGAAGGGCTTCCACATTTGCTGTCTAATTGGCATGCTTTACAAGCGTCTTCTCTAGCCTCAAACGCTTCTTAAGCAGCTTAACTGTATAAGTTTCGCTTATATCCTTGTCAGTTCTCAGACGTGCATGACCTGCATTTATCCTCTGCAAAACAAACTCCTCCAGATCCGTTTGTAATTCTTTTAACATCAACCTACAACTATCTAATTTCTTAGACAGTTGATCAGCTCGATGCTTCTGTTCCAGGGCCAGCTTTTTCTGTGATTCAGCAACTTTCTTATGTTTCTTAGCTTTCTTTCCCTCTGAATCAGCACGCTTTCTCTCCCTATTAATACTATGCTCTTTATCCAAGAGAAGTTTTTCAATCCATTTTGGCAATTGAGCATCTTTCTTTAGCAGGTCCATGGAAACATCACTTGATTTATTTGCATCTATGCCAGTTCTTGACTTATCCGCTTGAACCTTGACAGCATTTTCAAAGCATAATTTTTCATTCAACTCCTCTAGTTTTTCAACTCTAAAACTAGCCTCTTCCAATTTTTTATTCAAATCATCAGCTCGGTCCTTTTCAAAGATGGCCTTCTTTGAATTCGTTTCTGCAAGCTCACGTTGCTCTTCTAATTTTATCTCAGCCAAATCGGCCCTTTTCCTTTCTCTAGCAGCTCTCTGTTTCTCCACCTCGGCTTTCTTCTTAGCGGCTTCAATTTTAGAGTTCTCTGAAGCCAAAGTTGACTTCACCGCATCAATTTCCAGCTTTAAATTTTCCAACAAGAGCTCATTTTCCTCAGCCTTTTTCCTTTCTCCTGCAGCCACATTCTGTGCTTCATTAACCTTCTTTTTTTCCGCCTCCACCTTCTTCAAAGCCTCGTCAGCTTTCTTCTTCTCCAACTCAACTTTCTTTTTCTCCAAAGACACTCTTTCTCTCTCTTTCTCCAGAATTTCCTTCAGCTCCTTAATCTCTTTCTCAGCTGAATTAAAACGTTCTTGAGTATCCTTAGCTGCATCTAAAGGAGCAGAATTATGACTCTGCTTCAGCGATTGGATCACTTCCTTAAGAGCAGACACTTCATCCTCAAGATAAACACGACGGCCAGACTCTATTTCTTTCTCATCTTTCCATATATCAACTTGCAACTTGAGTTCCTCCAATGCTGTTGAAGGAAAATACATTAAACATTAAACTTAGGTTCATTTTTCAGCGACCAGTTATGAAATGCCTATCTACACACAAACACAAAAAATAACAAAAACAATAGTAACTTTTCAGGAACAAGTTTATTCTTCCTATATATTCACCCGGCAATAACACTAAGTAATAACATGAAGAAATCAGGGGGGAATAATGTTGAAGAAATGCAACATTTACCATTTCTGAGAACTCTGTTTTCTTTCTCAATCACGTCGTATTTTTCCTGTACCAACGCGGTGCAGCTTCGAATACTTCTCCAAAAGCTTCAAGTGCTTCTTTTTCAACTGCAACAACCCAAAATACATCAAAAACACCATCATAATTCTACAAGTTCTTTCACATTGCTCTACTACACAAACGAAAAAAAAAAAAAAAGAAAAGAAAATGCCCCCAACAACAGCATATGATAAACCATAAACCTACCCCATTGCAGCAGGCGTTGGATGTTTCGTCATGCACCACCGCCACATCCTCCGCCATATCTTCAAGAATCTTCTCTCAATTAAGCTAGATTATAGTTTATTTGGTTAGCTTATCAGCTTTCTGTATTCAAATAAGTCTCGCTTGGTATGACGAGCTTTTTTAAAAAGCTCGAGCTTATTTGATAAATTTTTCAGGTAGCTTTTCAAATAAGTTTAGTTGAATTTTTTATTCCAGCTAGTTTATTAGCTAATTTTACCAAATATTTTTATTATATAAGCTAGCTTTTCAGCTAGTCATAAACTATAAGCTAAAAAATACTGATAAATAAGCTAAAAAATACTAATAAGCTATAAATTAACTAATCAGGTATTAGCTAATTTTATCAAACTTAGCTAAGTCGTTAGAACTTTTAGGTCAGAAAGATATTGTTGCTGGTAGAGAATAAAAACGAGAAAGAAAAAAATAGGTAATCATGATGATGAGGTGGGAATTATAAACACAATAGTTAGAAATTTGGAAATTATAACAATTCTCATTTTTCTTGAAAATTTTAATTTTGCAATTTGATATTTAAAAATTTTCATTATACCAAACTGAACTTATTTGAATAATAATAAAAAAAAAACTTATAAAAAGCTAATTAATAAGCTATAAGCCAAATATAAGTCAACTTAAAGTGTTGACCTCTAACTAAATAGCAAAAACTTCAATGAAAGGATGATGTGCGATAAACCATATATGGGGCTCTAGACAACACAAAGAAATCATCAAATCATACAAAAACACTAGGAAAATATTCTGCCAAATATAATCTCAAAAAGAACGAAAATTCATAATTTCACGTTATATAAGTTTGCATAGAGCCGCATACGACGATGAACCAGATAGATAACTGAACCATCAAATAGGCTAATCATCGTCAAGAACACTCGTTCGCCTCTTTATCTGAGAACAAAATTTAAATCAAAAGCTAAAAACCTAAACAAATGACTAAATCCACGGGGAAAATGACCGACTACTTACAGTTACTTTGGTTTCCTTAGTTGTTTGGGTGTTGATTTGTTCGAGCAAAGATATAAGCCTCTCTTCAGATACCTACATGAAAGCCAAAAAATATATAATATTAATAAATAAATAACTTCAGTCATTCTTAGAACCATATAGAGTTGCAAAAAGGCATAAAAAAAACTTAGCAACAAATACCTTCTCAACAATCTGACCCATCTGAGCAGCTCTTATTACAACATCCTCAACTCCTCTTGCCTTTTCAGGTTTAACCAGTGCTATTCGAGCAACTACACGTACAATAAAAAAAAAAAAATTGAGATTGGTTGTTCGTTCATCCACACCCGAAAAACTGCCTGATATATTTTGTCGCTCAAAAATGATCAAAGTTTACCTCTTTCTCGTGCTTCTGGTGTTAGAATCTGTGCAAGAATCAGTTGCCTTTGCTCCTCTGCATCCCTAAAACAGTTAACTAAGTTTAGGGAAAAGATAATAATACTAAGAAAAATAAAAAAAAATATTAAGTTGAATTGGAAATGGAATGAGAATCACCTTTTGGCATCCTCCTGGGCTTTCTGTTGTTCGGGGGTCTGGTTACTACCCTGAAAAGTCAAATCATTCAATCACACTAAAATACGCTAAAACACAAACAGAATATCAAACGAAGAAAAAATATCAGGTGGGATTTAAGCGTTCATTTATACCATGCCACGTTGTGCCATTAGCTCTTGCATTCTCCTTTGCCTGATGGCTTCTAACTCTGGGTCAGCCTGAACTCACAAAATCAACAAACGGATATTTTAATACCACAATCGACGCTATCGAGAACAAATGACAAATTTGAGAATACAAATTGGAATAAGTAACAAGCTTTTGCCCCATTACTTCACACTTTACAAGCTTCCGTAAAAACTAAGCGACTTAAACACAAACTTCAGGTGTCTTCTTACATTTACCAAACTCCCTTTAATCTCAAATTACAAATTTGATAGTACAAATCAGAACAAGTAACAAGCTCTTGCCCCATAACTTCACACTTTACAAACTTCCTAAAAAAAAACAACTTAAAACACAAACTTCAGATGTCTTCTCACATTAACCAAACTCCATTTTCTAATCGACTAAGCAACATTCATCATCCTCGTTTTCTAATGCCCAAAAGGGAGTTACAATCAAGAGATGTCTCGTTAGCCCCTTTTCGCGTTATATAATCAGTGGGAACCCGAAAAAACTAACCTCAACACTTAACAGATGAACACCAAAAACAGCAAATATTAGGCTGATACCTGATCAGAACCTAAAAGGCATCAACTTTATGCCTTACACTGTTATACTGAACATTTTTTAGCTACGTTCTGAAACTTTCATAAACCTAATTTCATCCAATTAAAATCCTCATATGAAATTCATCGAGCAATACATCTCCATCGTGAAGACAATAACATTCGGACGCCATGAAAATTAAACTATCTCTACGATTCTTGAGAAACAAGCAACAACGAGATTGATAGCGAAAAGGGTTCAGCCATGGAGCCACAAGAAGAAGGAATTAGAAAAAGCACGAAACCTAGTTACAATTTTCTGAAAACCTAATCAAGACTTCGTACAGAAGAGAAGGGAAAGAATCGCGTACCATTGTTTCTTCTTCTTCTTCTTCTTCAGGTTGGAGTTTTCACTTTTTCAGTGATTGCTGAAGATTGAAAGTGAGGACCAAAATGGAGGTGCGTTTGGACTTTGGAGCTTGAGATTTTTTGTTTTTTTGGTAGAGGGACTGTTGTGAATGAAGCTGAAATGGTAGAGGGATTAATGGCGATTGAAGAAAGAAAGGTGCAGTCTTTGGAAGATGGTGCAATTAGGGCTTGCGGGATTCAAAATGACAGTAAAGAGGATGATGGGAATTGTGAAGAGTTGAGTGAATCAGAAGATGTGCGTGTTGTTGGATTTGGGCTAGTTAATAATTAAGGGTGTGGGCTAATTAATATGTTATTGTATAGGCCCAATTTCTAGTATTAAACAGTTAAGCCCAATAGTATGTATTTAGGCCCTTTGTAGTGATGACATGATGAGGTCATCCTAACTGAGTGTAACAAATTGGGAATCTTGGGAAAAAATGAGTAATTCGGCAGTTACAATATTCTTGCTCTTTCTCTCTCTAAATTCCTCTTTCTCTCTCTCTCTCTCTCTCTCTCTCTCTCTCTCTCTCTCTCTCTCTCTCTCTCTCCATCATCTTCCTCCTTGTTCTTCCCAAGCTTTTACTGAATTTTTTTAATTACAGAAAAATACAAAAATTACAAATATCTTGAATCACAACAGGGACCTTCTCGTCTCCGGATCACAGGGGGATCGACTAATTCGAAAGCGAGCCGGGTAGGACCGGAACTTGAGATCTTTTTAATTGCAACTTTCGTAGGGGCCTTCAAAACTCAAAAATTAAGGCATGAAAGGGCTGAGCACGGGACTCGGAGATTACCGAACCGTTCCGAAAACCGAACCGAATTCACCCCGAACCGAAAAATATCCGTTGACCGTTTGACTTTATCCGAACCGAACCATACCGAAAAAATATTTGGTACGGTTCTGGAGATTCATAAAATATCCGAACCGATAACCGAACCGAGCCGAGCCGAACCGAACCGAACCATACCGAACCGAGAACCGAACAAGAACCGATTTTATTTCATAAAATCCATATAAATACAATATTATGTCCCATACTTTATTTTCATTTTTGTACATATATGTATTTATAGTTGAATTGCAAATAAAATCTATATACATCAAGACTATGTTCATACACTATCTTATATTATATTTAAAATTGAATTGCAAAAATCCTCCACTATTGAATATTAATATAATTAAATAATTAAAAATAAATTTATTTGTTTTCTTACTGCATGTGAGGCATTAGTGTGAAGAAAACTAAATTATTTTACTTTTTCTATCACAAATTTTGGTAACAAACATGTCAAATATTTTATTTAGAAAATTATAAATTATAAACAAAATTCAAATTTACAATGTTTGAAAGGCTTTTATATATATATATATATATATATATATATATATATATAAAGGTTTGACTTTACTTGAAACAGAAACTGCCATTCCGCCTAAAAATTTCAAAACTACTAAACTTGGTAATTTTTTAAAAAAAATAGAAAAACTCCGGCCAATAGAGCTTTAATTTTGAATTTAAAAAATTTTTTGATTTTATTTTAGGATAATTTTCATTTACTATGAAAAAAATAATAAATTAATTGCAATATAAACAAAAATCCTCCCTTAATATATATCACATTAGCAACACTCCATATCTATTGCAATTAAATTAATATCACTTAGCTGCAACACTCCATATATGAAATTGAAAACAAATATGCTCGATAATTATAATATTATAATTATTCTATTATATAAATAATAAATAATTTCAAATGAATTTTTGTTATTTATACAGCATGTTATTTCACATGCATACTATTTACATGTCAATAAATCCATCTAACTTTAATTATTAATGAGAAAACTGTATTTATTTATTACATAATTAATAACTATATTTCAAATAAATATTTGTACAGTAAATTCAAATTGGACAAAATTATTCCTGTTAATTGATTTTAACTCATTGCTTTAAACACTTCAATTATAAAAACCAAGTTAGAAATTTAGGATTAATGTTTAATTTATTATAAAATTGAAATATATATATATATATATATATTTGAATTTAACGAAAAATTATAAAATTATGGATTTTGACAACACGAAATTTATATAGATAAACATGATATATCATGTATTAAAATTATTGATATGCTCTCATAATATTTATTTGGTTTCTTTTAAAAAATAAATATTTTTTTTTTTAATTTTAACAAGTCTATTTTTATAATTTTTAACCTTTCCTGACGCACGGAGTTCCCAATAAATAATGTAACTTCGCCTTAACGGACATTCATATTGAAATTATATACCTTTTACTTTTTAATACTTTAAAGTATTTATAACGTAATTCGTCGCATTTTGGTTCTTATACTACATACTGTAAATAGAATTTTGGGTTGCCAAAGTTATAAGAGTATAAAATTTAGTTTATTAAAAATATCAAAATATTAGTATATAATAAAATTTGGTGGTTAATTTAAAAAATTATCTTAATACATATTATATGACAATAGATTTTAGAATAAAATAATTTTTGCGTATTATGATTAATAAAAATATAATGATTATAATTGAAATAAAATGTCTGAATTTAAATGGTATGAAACTATGAATTTCATTTGGTATGGATAGATCATAGAATTGCATTTCAAAATTTTATAAATAAAATAAGGTGGTGTAAATCTCATTAGGTATGAGTATTCAAGTTGAATTTTATGTTGATTTGTTATAAAATCAATGTGATGTGATACTCAAATTTTAGCATATTTTTCATATTAATTTGACCATAAGATATTGATGATAATTGGACAAATTGATATATTCCTCTTGAAAATTAGAAATATCTTTGAACAAGTATTTATTAATAAAATTTAACATTTATAATTTAGTTCTAGAAAATTAGTTAATAAATTTGAATGATAGAGATATATTAAAATATATATAAGGGGATTTATCGTGTAATCAAAAATTGGGTCCAAATTTAAAATGCAAATAAGTAATTATTCATAACTTACTGGTCAATGTTAACTTGGACGTAAATAGAATAGTTATTATTTATAGTCTAATATATTACTCAAGTAATTAATTTATATGATTTGGATAGCTAATACAAAAATAAATTTATTTTAATTAATGAAACAATATAGATTTTAAGATTGCACGTATTATTCTCATAGATTTTTAAATATATGATATAATTATACCAAAATAATTATGTTATGGGAGTACATTGTATTCAATTCGAGTTTATAAATACAATTTTTAAAATGACACTTATTTGAAATGGATATAATGTAATTTATTATTAGTTATAAGCACCGTACGTGTTGTATACTAATTTTAAATAGACATGTATATGTAATTTTACGCAATTTAATTTTTATAGAACATTTGAAATAATCTAATATAGGTAAATTGTATTACATATTGGTTCCATTTTATAAATATTATTTAATGAGTATTTTTAATTTACAAATATGAATGCATATCTATTTTAGCACAATATCTATCAATCTAATAATACTATTACGACACCCACTGCTCGAATCGGCTAAGGTTCAATGCCTTTTGCATTTTGGTATTATACATGTATTGATAAAAAAAAAATTCAGAGCTACGTTTAAAATATGCCGCATGATGTCTTCTGTACATAATTTTTTTAATACTTGTGTAAATTCAAAAATATATGCTAATATAGTTAAAGATTCATGGATATCTCATATTTAATGATACTACTACAATGCTCGTGAACAACGGTGTTTCGTAGAAGAACTAATTATCCAAGAAAAAGTAAAAAAGATTGAAATTCTTATAGTGAAATAAATAAATTAAGTATTTTATGGTATGTTAATATACATAATTGTTATCATCTTATAATATAATTTATAGTTTATTTGATATTTTTTAATTCAATTTGATAAATGAATTTAAATCTTCATGACAAGGATATAAATCAATTAATTGATGTATCAATTAAATAAGAACATGAAATGTAATATACGGTAATGTATGAAAAGGAAACGTAAAATAGTATATTGCAACTAATTGTAGAAGAATAATAAGGAAAAAATCAATCATGGATTCAATATGAATAATATAGACATTAAAGAAATCCAAGAAAAATTATTTTTGTATAAGAAATATTTATTTATGTCAAAGCCGGTCTCGGAAGCATGATTTTGTGCCACGTAGGATTCCGAAGCGTGGGAGCTGACCACTTAGGCTCAGTAATTATATATAATTATATATAGGGGTGATTCATTTTATTCATAAATCTATATATAATATAGTATTCCATCTAATACTTTCTTTTGTAAATATTTATTTTGACATTTTTATAAGTTTAAATTTAATGATACATGACTAAACATAGTTATTTAATTAAAGTATTATGAATATTTTCATATTTAATGATATTATTCTTTCTGTTCATAAATTTATAATTTAATATTCATATGCCATAATCCATATAGTATATTATCTTGTGTTTTATTTTGTAGATAGTTATTTAACATTTGCATAAAATTTAACAATATATGATAATAAGATAGTTAAAGATTCATAGAAATATCATCATATTTAAAAAAAATATTATATTCATAGAAATATCATCATATTTAAAAAAAATATTATTTTATTCAATACTATTTTAGACTTTTAACTTTTTAAATTGTTGAATAATTTAATTGGTAATTTACTATTTTAATTTTGCCCCTCATATTTCAAGATGCATCTCAAATCAACCTACTAGTATTTTACTTTTGGCCCTTATCTCTCTAAATTCTTCTCAAATTACCCTACTCAGTATTTTAATTTTGGTCCTTATATTTCTAAATGCTTCTCAAATAACTCTTATATAAAATGTCAAATCCTACTCCATTTAATTATTTTCTTCAATATCCTCAACTTCACCTCATTTTAGAATGGGTTAGCCCCTTCTTCGACCTTCATCACATTCGTAACCTCCCATCTCTTCATCCCGTTCTGCCGTTCGTAGGCTTGTCCCGCCTGACGCCGTACACTCATCTTATTCTGCCATTCGGAGCCTTCATCTTGTTCGCTCTCTCAACTCTCGAGATTTTTGTCCTGCCGTCAATTAGGGTTCCAATCGAAGCTAGGGTTCCAATTCTCGCCCTAACGAGGTAATTTCTTTTCATTTTCTAGCAATTGCAAGAATTTCTCACCTAAATTTTATAGATTTCTTGTTTGCATGCTTTGTTGTTTATCTTTTGTTTTTCCTTTTGCTCAGAATTTTTCTTTTTGAACTCCTCAATATGAAACAAGTATTAGGTATATGTCTTGTATTGGGAGAACTGTATGATTCT
>CACSLK010027833.1:14073138-14084099 GCA_902706635.1 Striga hermonthica
TTTTTTTCAATGTTGAAAGTCCTATGTTTTTTAATAATCATGATTCAAGACTTCAAGTTCTAATTTATTTTCTCATATGTTTGCAGATTGATGTAATGGATCCTAAAATTCATAATGAGGTTGATTCATCCTCAACTAGAAGTGGTAAATATTAAAATTTTGAGCTCATTTTAGTTGGTTCATTTACTATTTTTTTTTTTTGTTTTAATATTATTTACTTGAATATTTTGTAGTTTCGGGTAAGAGAAAAGCAAGTACAACTGGTTCTACCAATAATCATATGCCGCCAACGTCAAGTGCTCAAAGTCCCACACGAACAGTTGATTCGAATAAAGTTCCGGCTGAAGGTACCTCTATCTCACCTGATGCTAAAAAGGGTAGGTCTGAAGTGTGGCATCATTTTAAACGACTAAAAGACGCTAATGACATTGAGACAGGGAGGGCTAAATGTAGATGGTGCGATAAGACTTATGGTTGTAAGAGTGAGGCTGGCACTTCGGGGTTGTGGAAGCATTTAAGAGAAACATGTAGACAATGTCCAATTAAAAAGGATTTAGTTGAAGCACATAAGGGTAAAGATAAAAGCCAAAAAGTTCTGAATTTTCAAAGTGTGACTAACTCTGGGGATGAGAATGGTAAACTGTCTTGTTGGAAATTTGAACAAGAAGCTGTGAGGGAGTCTCTTGTTAGGATGATAATACGTGATGAACAACCTTTTAGGTTTGTCGAGGGAGAAGGTTTTAAGAAATTTGTTGAGATTGCCTGTCCTTGGTTTGTTATTCCTTCAAGGTTTACCATTGCTAGGGATTGCCTCTCTTTATTTGTTAAGGAAAAGCAAAAACTAAAACTTGTTCTCCAGTCTCAGTGTCAAAGGGTGTCCTTGACAACAGATACTTGGACGAGTATCCAAAATGTCAATTATTTGTGTTTGACAGCCCACTTCATTGATTCTGATTGGGTAATGCAAAAAAGAATTTTAAATTTTTGTGTTGTTAAAAGTCATAAAGGGGTAAATATTGGAAATGTAATTGACTTTTGCATGGATGAATGGGGCTTAAGTAAAGTTATGTGCATTACGGTGGACAATGCATCTTCAAATGATACAGCTATTCAACAATTGAAAAAGAAGTTGCTGAAAAAAAAAAGCTTTTGTTTTGGATGGAGAAGCCTTTCATATGAGGTGTTTTGCTCACATTTTGCAATTGATAGTGAGAGATGGCCTGAATATTGCTTGTGATTCCGTGAAAAAGATTCGAAATGTTGTTCGATATGTTAGGGCAAGCCCACAAAGATTAGATTTGTTTAGAAAATGTTGTGAACTTGCAAAAGTAAAAAGTAAGGCTTCTTTGATATTAGATTGTGCTACAAGGTGGAATTCAACTTGCTTGATGCTTGAAATTGCTTTGGTATTTCAAAAGGCATTTGATAAGTTGGAAGATTTGGATACGAAATTTTTGAACGAGTTCGGCGATCAAATGCCTTGTGAGAATGACTGGAACTATGTTGCCCATTTTACTAAATTTTTGAAACGCTTTTATGATGTTACTTGTAAGTTGTCTGGAACGTTGTATGCTACATCGAACATGTATGTTCCTGAAATTGTTCGTACCCTGAAGGAAATTGAAAACTTTGAGAAGAGTAATGACACATGTTTGAAGGAAATGGGGAAACAAATGAGGGATAAATTTGATAAATATTGGGGGTCAATTAACAAAATAAACTTGATGCTTTTGATTGCCGTGGTATTTGATCCTAGATACAAAATTAAATATTTGAGGGTCAAGTATGCAATCCATTATAATGAAAAATAAGCTGATGAATTGGTGGATAAGGTGATCAAAGCTTTGAGAATTTTGATTGAGGATTATAGGGTCTTAAATGAAACTGGAAGAGGTGAAGGGAAAGAAAAAGCAATTGAGTTTGAGAAAGAGGTTGGTGAAGATGTTAACATGGATGATGTTGATGATTTTTTTTTTTTGGAAGAAGAGAATCAACAAAGGGCATCTAGTAAAGATGAACTGGAGAGGTACCTGGAAGAATTATCGGAAAAATACCGGGTTGATTTTGACATTTTGGCATGGTGGAAAGTTAATTCAGTGAGGTATCCAAACTTAAGTTGTGTCGCTAGAGATGTTTTGGCCATTCAATCGTCGACCGTTGCTTCTGAATCTGCGTTTAGCACCGGTGGTAGAACTTTGGATCGTTTTAGGAGTTCTTTAACTCCTACTACAGCTGAGGTGCTTATATGCTGCCAAGATTGGTTACGAAATACCAAGACACCAAACGGAGTCGAAGAAATCATAGAAGATCTTGAAATCCTGGAGATGGGTATGTAATTCTACTTGCTTCAGATTCTTATAGTTTTATTTAAATATACATTTTTTTTTTATTTTCTTGTGATAATGAGATTGACTTTTTCTACAGAGGCAATTAATGATCCTGACATTAAAGAGAGCTTACTTCCACGGACAAATTTGGATTGTTGACTTGTTTTCTTGTAGTGAATCTTCAACAAAGGTATAAAATAAAAGGGTCTGGTAAGTTTATAATGTTGTTGTAGATGCAATTTTTTCTTATAGTGTAGAGGCAAATTTTTATTATAAAGGGGACTTGTACTGATATTAATGAATAATGATCTTTAAGGCAAATATTATTATGTTGTAGGCTTTTTTTATATAATGTAATTATGATTCGTTTGTACGTTTTGTCAACTATTACTTCTGTTTATTTCCTTCTTGGTCCATATATGCTGTGATTGTGGTGTGGTGTGTGCCACATTTGTTTGCACTTACATGCCTTCACATCTAACTTGTGGCTGGGACACCAAAAGTGCCTAGCAGCTTTCAGTTCATTTCCTTCACAGTAAGTTGTCGCATGTTTCATGTGTATAATTGTATATGTTGCTGTAAATTTTATACCCAACATTTATTTTCTATCAGATTGCTTTCGAAGGGCTTATGGAATATGGACATGCATTGGGAATGGAGTTGGAGTTTATATGGAAGAATATGAAAGTTCGCATTATTGTTTTTCGTGTGATAACTTGTTCGGACTTGTATGAAATCCTACACTTATTTTTTGTCATTTTGAACTTTTACTTGATGATGGAATTATGGTTTGTGAATTATGGGACTTGTATTTAAAATTATGGGATGTGAACTCTTGGATAATGTGTGTCTTAGTACTTGGTAACACTTGATCTACAATTTATTTTTTATTTTTAATATTTAAACTATTTAATGTGATGAAGTGTTTATGAATGTTGGATTTTTTTTTTCTAAATCATATAAAAATTAAAATATAACTAGATAGTCCCAAATACCGAACTGAACCAAATCGAACCGAACTGTTCCGATAGTCCCGAATACCGAACCGAACCAAACCGAATAATGAAAATCTCCGAACCGAACCGTCCCGATTGATTGGTACGGTTCTGGAGATCGAATTTAGCGATCAACGAATTTTGGTACGGTTCTGGAGATTTGTCGATGTCCGAACCGTACCGATCCATGCTTAGCCCTATGAAAAAGTAATAAAACAAACTATAATGATTGGATTTCTTGTAATATTCAAAATAATAAAAATAATAATACAAGCATTCAAATGACTTCATGTAATATAATATGGGAGATGTAGTCCCGTTACGAAAGTATTTCGTCGGGGTTTGTAACTGTTAAATCAATTATTCCCGTTACATAATGATCTAATGAAAGCACAAATATTACCTCAAGACCAGACTCCTACTAGAACCTTCACTTAGGAAAATACTACAATTTCGTTACGGAATTATTCTGTTGAGATTTGTAACCGCTAGGTGCACATGATAATTAACATAAATGTGCATCTAACGGTGATGAGGATAGTGTAATAGTTTAATTAGTATTATTATTATTGTTATTATTATCTTGGAGAATAAGTTAGGAATTAAATATTAGAGATCTTGTCTTGTTGGACAAGTTAGGAATATTGTTTAGGAGCCTTATTTAAATTCAACGAAAATTGTTCGATATAGACTTACCAATAATGCTAAGGAGCTAACTGTTGGCTCCGTTACGTAGCCAACAACCAATAAGACAAGTTCATGTGAGATTGTTCCACATGACTCCAATGTGGGACAACCCCATAAAAAGCTGTCCCATTAATTGTTGACTCTATAACGAAGCCAACAGTGGACTCATTAGCATTACTGATACAATTACCCATCTCACTCAATCCATCTTTTTACTTTGACTAAGAATTTCATCTAAGTCCCAAAGGTCTCAACTCAATTTCAATAAGCGTGACCTTCACTTTATTTAAATAATAAACAAGTCTCAACTTTTAAATCGAGATTCCCGCACCATAGATTAATTTGTACACCCTCCCGCAGTCAATCTTTACTCAAACCCAGCTTGTAAAGTAATTAAAATAAAACCCTAAATAAATAAATAAATAAATAAAACAAAATTAACTGTACTCACACATAGGCCAACCCAATAATAATAATAATAATAATAATATCTTCCCTACCACAACAAAAAAAAAATAAATAAATAAATAAATAAATAAATAAATAAATAAAAGTTGCAGGCATCTCAATAATTTTGCTACAGAAATCACCGATAGAGTCCTTTGCATCTCTTTCAATTCTCACTCTCATCGAGAGTGACAAGTGATTGAAACACACACACACACACACACACACACACACACACACATCCTCATTGAGCTCCAAAAGCAATTGCAGCAGATCAAGAAAAAGGGGGCAAACGGCAAAAAGGAAATGGGCTTCACCATGGGCCTGAACCTTCTCCTCCTCTTGGCCATGGTCGCCACCAACATTTTATCTCTCTACCATCTCTCTTCCAACATTCAGTCCAAGCCCCCCACTCCCCCACCCGTCCCCGACCACCTCATCCACCAGCTCACCACCATCCGCGCCACCATCAACCACCTCACCTCCCTTCACCCCTCCGTCGCCAAGCAAACCCCATCCTCCGCCTCCGCCGCCGCGCCCTCCGATCTCCTCATCTACACCAACATCGCACCCATCGCCTCCTCCTGCAGGGACAACCCCGCCCTCCTCCACCGCTATATGAATTACACTCCCTTCTCCCTCTGCCCCGCCGACGCCGGCCTCGCCGAGGACCTCATCCTCCGTGGCTGCCACCCCCTCCCCCGCCGCCGCTGCTTCTCGAGGACACCCCCCTCCCAGCCGCAGCCGCCACTCCCGGCGGACCCGTTCTCCCCCCTCCCCGACCGGACGCCGTTCCTCCTGACCCGCTACGCCTGCCGGACTTTCTCCTGCCTCGCCGCGGGCTCGAATCCCGACATGGGCTTCGACATGAGGGTCGAGAGGTCCAAGTTCGTGACCTACAGATCTGAACTTGACCTCCCGATCCCGCAGCTCCTGCAGATCGCGGCGTCGGCGGGCGTCGCCATCCGTCTCGCGGCGGACGTCGGCGGCGGGACGGGCACCTTCGCCGCACAGATGAAGCTGCGGAACGTCACCGTGCTGACCACCACCATGAGCCTCGGCGCGCCGTACAGCGAGGCGGTGGCCGCCAGGGGGCTGATTCCCCTGCACGCGCCCCTGCAGCAGAGGCTTCCGGTGTTCGACGGGGTCCTGGATCTGGTGAGGTGCGGGCGCGCCGTGAACCGGTGGATCCCGGCCACGTCCTTGGAGTTCCTGCTCTTCGATGCAGATCGGGTTCTGAGGGCCGGCGGCTATCTTCTGCTGGATCGATTCTTCAGTAAAAAATTGGATCTTGAGACGGTCTATGGGCCGATGATAGGGAAGTTGGGCTACAAGAAGGTGAAATGGGCCGTGGCCGATAAGAATGATCCAAGTGGGATTAAGAATGGGGAAGTTTATCTGACTGCACTTCTGCAGAAGCCATTGAATAAATGATCATATGCTCCATTTGAGGTAGTTTTTTTTTTTTTTCAAATTCTTGATTTTGTTCAATTGTGGGTTTCTGTTATTAAGTTTAGAAATTGTCTGATACAAGACAAGATTAGGCGTAACTGGAAAAACAGATAAAATGTATCGGGATAATAGTATAGTAATTTGGGACAATGCTTGTGAAATATGTCATTGTGAACTATGGACACAATGTGAATGAAATTTGATCCAATTGGTAGAAAGGGTAGTGTCTTTCTGTTGAAATACGGAAATAAAGTCGAGTATCTATCGGTCGAAGATGATAATTTTTTAGGAATGCTTAGATTTTTTTCAGCTATTTGATATCTTCGACATCGAAAGATCAAATTTGGCTAAGGATTCAATTTTTCACTGTATCTTGGGATTTTGATCAGGATATATGAAAAGGGATTGTAGAATGGAGTAAAATGATAAATTAAGGGGCATTTTCATGGACAGATTCTTGATTCACTAGTTCTGTGATTAGAGGAGTTCAGCTATAATATAAGGACATTAAAAGACTTCATCTTACAACATTGTTGAAGCATGTTATCTTAATCTCAGCTTTACTATCTTCGTAATATGTTCTCGTCTTTTCTTTTCTCTTCGTGATTGCAGGATAATTATACGGCAAATTAGAAGTTTAGGAGGAACATTCTTTTGGTTGTCCGTGAACTTGTTGTAGACTTGGAAAACCTGTAAGTTCAGTTTGTCATAAATGGCTTCTATAGCAAAAAAAAAAAAAAAAAGAAAAAAGAGAACGAACTGTTCGTTCGTAATTCTAGAGAAAAACGAGATTGATAGAACATGTTTAGTTGAATAGAGAGCATTCTATTAATTTGTTCTATTTTTCATGGTTATATTGTACTACTATTCGTTTTAACCGTTCCAGAGTCTGTGGTCTCGATCGATTTCAATAATTACTTAGCAGTGAAGTTGTGTTTTAACTTTCCTGAAAGTCATTTGATGTGTTGTTTCAACCTACAGATTATTTTTATTTTTTTTATCTTGATGTGGAATAGGAAACTCATTACATGACTGCATTCAAAATCAAAATAGAAATGTATATTTTTACTCGTATGTTATTACTCATGTCAAATGGGCCCGGACCAAGCCCGTAGTTTGACCTGGCCGGTTCCGGACCTCTTGTGCCGGAACTGGCCCTAGAGACACAAAATTTTTTATTTTTTTTTTTCCTGTGAACTGGCTGGTCTCAAACTGTCAGTTCACTGAACCGGCCTCAGCCTGGACTCGCTGGGCCTATGAACCGGCCCATACCTACATTCGGGCCTGTGGTTTAAATTGCGTTTCTATTTTTAAAATTACAATCTCAAAGTTTTTTAATTTTAATTAATAATTGGTAAAACAATTAAAAAAAACAATTAATCTAACCTCCAACTATTGTGATACGTATGTGTGATGTAGGAATAAGATTTATTTTAATTACTAATTGGTATAATAATTAAAAAAAAACAATTAATCCAACCACCAGTCTTATGATAGGTATTTGTGATGTAGGATTAAGATTAAGATTTTGGGGTGATAAAAATAAAAAGAAAAGGTTTGAGCCTTGAGGGGGTTTATTGCTGGAGATATTTTAATAACTGTTATTACGGACACTATTATCTCATTCATAGACCATTACATTTCATGTTATTAATAGACTACCATGTTCCAGTCTCAGCTATTACAATCATTTAGACACACTATTATCTCATTATTCATGGACCATTACATTTCATGTTATTAATAGACTACCATGTTCCAGTCTCAGCTATTACAATCATTTAGACACACTATTATCTCACTCATAGACTATTACATTTCATATTATTAATAGACTGCCATGTTCCAGTCATATTACAATCATTAATTTAGACACGCACAATACAATTAATCTTACCATCATTTCAGACACATTCTTCCTATGCACTTGCAACCACGAATGATTTCGCTCATTAATCCATCAATTCAACATTTCTTGGATGAGTTCCATACGATAACCTTGTCTCTTGCATACCGTGGAAGACTATTGCTCCCCAATTCTATAACTGGGTATCTATTTTTAAAATACTATCTCAATTTTTTTTTTAATTTTAATTAATATTTGATACAATAATTAAAAAAATAATAAAATTAATCCAATCACCAACTATTATGATATCTATTCGATTATTACTAGTTTAAACATACTATCTTGTAATATATATATATATATATATATATATATCAATTTTTTATCAATAAAAAATATTATAGAAACTTATATATATTATGCATATCAAATGATAAATTTAATCTAGTGAAAACTGTTTCAAACATTTTATAAAAAATGTGTAGAAATACGTTAAATTAATTTATCAACAGTCTATTAAGATTGATAATAAATACAATCTTTCTAAAATAATTTCTAAACTTCAGCATTGTAACTTGCCTGACAGATCCCCATAATTCCGCTAGCAGCCGGAGCGCCAGTGGGCGATCGGTAAAACTTTTAGGCCATTCAAAAGCTCGAGACACAACAAAAATTCACGCGAGTAACACAAAATAACACAATCTTGTTTGGTGTTGTCGAATTAACAACTTTTTTTTAGTGTTATTCTGTTGCAAGAGGTATGTGTATGTTTAGTTATAAGGCTATGTTTGGTAAACCAATAAGCTAGCTTATAGCTTATTTGATTAGTTTATAAGCTCTCTGTATTTAAATAAGCTCTGTTTGGTAGGACGAGCTTATTTAAAAAGCTCGAGCTTATTTGATAAGCTTGTTTAGGTAGCTTTTCAAATAAGCTAGTTGAATTTTTTTATTTCAACTAGCTTATCAGCTAATTTTACCAAACATTTTTATTATATAAGCTAGTTTTTCAGCTATAAGTCATAAGCTACAAGCTCAAAAATTACTGATAAGCTATAAGCTAGCTTATCAGCTAGCTTATCAGCTAGTTTTACCAAACAAAGCCTAAATCACTCCTTTGATTTGCTTCATTATTTTGTTTTGTCTTTATTTATATTATTAGGTAAGGATGATTTATATAATTTGTCTTTATTTATTAATATATTTGCTTTTTATCAAACAAGATTTTTAGCATTTTCAATCGCTCGGCCAAATTTGATTTGCGGAAATGTTGTGAGCTGTTATATGTTAAATGTAATACATCATCTCCCATTAAATATCGTGTATGAAAAGTCATCCCCCATGCAAACGAAATGAGATTAAGACTAGTACCTGTGAAAAAATGTATTAGTTTATCATATATTTTCTATTTTGAGATATTGCAATAAACACGCATAAATATAGAAAATGAAGAAAATGTAATATAGAAAATACACCTTAATTTTCGAGCTTATATCTTATAGCTTATGACTTATAACTGAAAAACTAGCTTGTATGGTAAATTTGTTTGGTGAAATTAACTAATAAGCTAGCTGAAATAAAAAAATCCAACTAACTTGTTTGAAAAACTACTTAAAAAAACTTATGAGATAAGCTCAAACTTTTAAAAAAAAAATTCGTCCTACCAAATGAGACTGATTTGAATATAAAGAGTTTATAAGCTAACAAAATATTCTATAAACTAGCTTATTTTTCTTTTGTTGAGCAATGTGTGACACATCAATTAAATTGTCGGACAAGTTGGCATTGGTTGGAAGGAGAACGGGTCAATGCTTCGTTTTGCAAAAAACCAAAAATTAAGGTATCGAAGTGCCAAGATTTCAAAGCCATGACAAAAGTGCAAAAGACGATAAATCCCAAAGTCGTGCCAAAAGTTCGTTCAAAAGACGATAGGGTCGTGAGGTCAAATGCAGTTTTGCCAATAATAATAGATAAAGACAACAAAAAAATCAAATCAAATGAGTGATTTAACTAAATATATATTCCAATTCCTCATCATCAACATTAGCCACCACATTCACTATTATTTTACAGAAGATGAAGCTGTTTCCTTCTCTGCATCCTCCATGGAATTACTGCAGTTTACATTGCATTGTCAGTCCTGATAGAGCAACAAAGGCACACGCATTGGTGTTCAATTTTTATTTCTAAGTTTCACGTCACAATTTCGCATACCTCCCCGTACAAGCACTGGGCCACCCCAGCAAATAGTTCCAGGCCGTGTTGTTGTGCTCGAACCAGGCCCAAAATCTCGTAATGCTTAAGATGTTCTGTAGAAAATTCATTCTCCACGACTTCTTCAATAGGCGGTATACGGCGCTCCCTGTAATCAACCAACCGTAAAATATAAAATATCGATATCTTCCGTTTGGAAGGTCAAATTCTTTGGAATGGAACGATTCTTTCAGAAAAATTATTGCAGTGTTGCAATTTGCCAGAATTTGCGCCTGTTCTTGAAGCTTAATATGAATTCGTGTACCTTGCACGCAAAGACTGGCGCATGCTCCACAACTTGCTCACGTAAATTCGTTGGTTACGAAATGCAGCCAACATTTTCTCCTGTTTCCGAGCTTCTTTTAGATATTTGTGTGCTGTGGCTTCCTTTTGATAAGGATCATACCGCGAGCTTCAGTACGAGTTCATGAATAACATGGAAATGCAGAGTTCAATTCATTCATTAGTAGGGCAGACACACACACAAAAAAAAAATCGAGGAAACGTGAAATAAATCCAACGATGAAACACAAACTTTATTCATGGGAAACAAAGAGGTCCCGACACATGTACACTAGTTTCCAATGTTGCAACAAAAGTACCTTTTATATTGCCTTCCAATTAGTTCAGGAACATACAATGCAGGGGACTGCCACCAGTTTTCACCATATTCCTGGATTAACTCCTCCTAATCGTGTGTATTAAGAAAAAAAGATCATTCAAATGGCTTCATCTTGTGGGAAAAAAGAGAGAGAGAGAGAGAGAAACGTGAAGTAAATGCATGTATAACCAGAAAGTTTCCTGTTTTGGAGAGTCGAGAGTATTAAATGTTGCTAAAGGAATAATAAGTTAACCAAGATAAGATTGAGAAATTTTTAACTAACCTCTTCTGTGGAACTTGGTCTGAGACGCCTGCATAAGCAATGCGAAAAAGGTCATATAACATGTAGAACG
>CACSLK010027833.1:14084926-14095810 GCA_902706635.1 Striga hermonthica
AAAAAAAAAAAAAAAAAAAATTGATTGGCCTAACACAAGAAAAGGGAGTGTGCACAATTCACATACTCCTCGGGAGTGGCCTTGTTTATTTGTCGCAATCTTTCCTTGTAAATTTGGTGGGTTTTGGCGGAAGTCACCATTCTGTCACGTATCAAGGCATCTTTAAAATACTTCCATATCCAAGCTTCTAATTCACCGTAATGATGATGTGGCCTGAAATACAAGTTATTAGTCAGAAGTAAACAAATAAAGAGGCAAGAGAAAACTTCACATCCTATTAAAGGCAATCGACAATGTACCAGCAAACAGTTTCAAACGATTGGTTCACAACTAACACAAAAAGTAGAATACCAATCACGGGAAATGTTAGACCAACCAAAAATGTCGAAATGAAAGTTCATCATTTTCAAAAAAGATGAAACACAAACAGTATGGAGAGATTACGAAGAACAACAAACACTAATTATGTACTGGTTGTACAAAGAAAAAGTCGGACAACAAACACTCGCAGAAGCTCCCCCAAGTTTTACCATTTACATTGCTTTCCACAGTGTTGAGGAAGAAGAGTTGGTCCAGCAAACGACCAACGTAAACCAAATTCCTTGATCAAAGCCTCCTAATTATAGATTAAGAAAGAGATTACACAAGCTCTCTATATCTTGCGAGAGAGAAAAAACAAATAGATAAAGTCTACAATTAACCTCTTCTGCAGTCCTATTTGGTCGGAGGCGCCTGAATAAACAATTGAAAATGTGTTATTGATGCTATTTTATACACGCACACAAAAACACGCACACAAACACACACACACACGAAAAAGTTTTTTACCTAAGTAACCTTTTTATTCTTCCTTTAGCATCTTTGGAAGTGTCAGGGCCTAATTCTAATATGTTGCCCAGCACTACTTGACTTTCCATATCCAGGGAAAGCACTTGACATTCTGCGAGTTAAAAAAGTTAATTAGAACGACGAATTAAGTAAAAATCAATACAACTACTCTTGCCTCCCACTTTCTTCATACTAAATGGGGAATCTCGCTCGAATGAAGAAACAATTAAAACAATTCTATAAAAGGTTGAGTCTTTGAATCTACTAGCTTTGGATTGGACGTGTCGGTTGTAGGAATGTATATATGAAAATTGATCAACACAACAACCTCGAATTTGCGCTCATAATTTTTAGTTAAAAAACTGTCACCACAACAATATACAATTTCACAAGTGAAAAGAACAGGTAAAATGCTTAATAGAGCAAGTACATAGGACAAACAAAAAACATAAAAGTACGACAACAACAACAACAACGACGAGGACGACAAAAACAACAACAACCACAACGACGACAACAACAACAACAACCACGACGAGGACGACAACGACAACAACAAGCACAACGACGACGACAACAACAACAACCATGACGACGAGGACGACAACGACAACAACAAGCACGACGACAACAAGAAGCACGACGACGACGACAACAAGAAGCACGACGACGACGACAACAACAAGCACGACAATTAGATGAGAAAACCCAAAAAAATAATTGGATCCAATCATAGGAAAAGGGGGAAAATAGAGCAGAAAATAAACATCGATCAACCACAACTCTGCAACGCAATATGTAAGATTCGACTCCGTCGGGTATTTATAGCAATGAAAACAAACTTCAAGTCTGGGCCAAGTTGGTTGTAAACCAAGTTGGGCCAATATTCCAATTTCATAAATTTTGAAAAAAAACTATACTTATATGCTCGTCACCACCGATACCAATTAGTTGAATCTTATTGAATTAATAGTAAAAATTAATTAAAGTGAATCTGTATTTAATGAATTATTAATGTCCTGATATTAAAGAGTCTAATTTGTGATGTTTGACTTGGATAATAACTTAGATTATAACATTAGAATATTAGTAGGATTAAGATTCTAAGTCTCCTCCGATCTATGTATCTATTTATAATAAGAATAACTATATATTAAATGAATAGTTGTAAAAAAACTAGGGAGCATTTAATGCATACCGGCCCTTTTTGGAAACTTTTTAAATATATACATTAATTGCTTTCATATACATGTTTTTAGATAAGATTAAATCAGATATGATAAAAAATATAGTTTCTTTAAATAATTTTATTAATATCTGCAATAATTCATTGATATCCATTATAATAAATTACAAGATTGATTTTTCGTGATTCATGTTGATAATAATTTGGTCAAGATAAATAACAATATATTTTTTGTTCCACCCATATTATTATTTTTTTTTCACAAATATTTACTTTTTATCCAAAAATATTTATAAAAAATCGTAACATGTTAGGTAGAATTCTTCCAATTAATCGGGCGAAATCAAGTTGGTAAATTAATTTTTGCAAATATATATTTTTTTTCCTAAGCTTTATTTGTTATATATAAAAATTAAATTATTCTTCAAATTAATATAACTTACATTTAAAAGATAATGACCAAATACATTAAATAATTTACTAACGATCAAATTAAAATTGAAATATATTAATTGCTCTTTAGAATTTGTTTGACGACAGCCTAGAATCTAACTACACACATAGCAAAACTAAAACAACTCCCAAAAAGAGAAGAAACCAAAAGTTACCAACAGCAGAATACACCAAACACATTCCCAACAGGAGAGAAAGAGAAAAAACACAAGGGAAACCAAACGAAACACACAGACACTGGCTCAACCAAACAAAATCAACTAGAAAAGAACAAACCTAAAAACCACTACACAATCCTCCCCGCAGCAGACAAGCTACACCAAGCTACTCAAAGGCACGCCAATGGACCTCCATCCAAACGGACCGAGCCACAGCCCCGTAATCTGACCCAAAAACTATAGAAAAACGCCTAACTAAGCCCAACTCCAATGGCCCTAACCCAAATCCAGGCAGACGCCTCTGCTCTAGGCCGGAGACCCCCACCTCAACCATCACAAACGACACCAAACTAACCAGACCCCAAGCGCGATACCCTGATCTTGGTCTGGCCTCAGCTGCCAACCCCTCCATCCAACACCAGGAGAAGAGACACAACACGGTTTTTGTTTTATGGTTCCGCCGGGTTTCGGGTTACCCCGGCGGCTGGGGCATTGTAGGTCGTTGGATCTCAACGGTCATCAACATCCAAAGGCCCTTATTTTTTTTTTGTCGACCGTTGGGCCGACCTGGACCGGCCCGAACCGTGGCCCAGGCAGACCCAACGGATAGTTTGGTAGACAGTGTCAGAATTGCGCGGTTCGGTATCCGACCCGACCCGAACCGCAATATTTTTTTTTTAAAAAAGAGAGAGAGCGCCCGACGCTCAAACCCGACCCGACCCGAATTGCATGGGCAAAAAAGGGAGAATCGGAACCCAACCGCAAGGGCACGGTACCGGTTCGTTGAACAGCATTATTCCGGGACCGGTCCGGTGCCGGTCAGACCCGCGGCCACATCTACCTGCCCCTATAAAAAACCATCTCATGTCAATGTGTTTTCGTAACGTTACACATTTTCTATCGTTTCTTTGATCTATATTATTTACCTTGTTCGAGAGAAGGGCGGCACAAACCACCCTCTTTATCCTCTTCATGATCGGTCGAAAGAAATGATGGCTCAGTCGACTCCTCTGAATTTGTTCATTCCATTACTGATGTCGATGAGAGTGCGTTATCATTTCTCTGATACCAAATGATGTAGCAGAAGCATGAAATGGGAAGAACATACAGATAGAACGAAGACACAGTTTTCTTTTCTGATACAATTCTTCAAATCTGATAAAAACTGTCGTAACTGTTACTAAATATTACATCACAAGCCTAAACAATATTACTTAAAAGCCCCCACAGTAAGTTCACTAAAACATAGTAATAGAAAGCCCAAAATAATATAAATAAACATAACTAACTAATGATAAAAGAAAATATAACAATCACACTAAATGACAGAGTCGATCATATGTCGAGAAATGCTAACGCACTCTCATCGGCATCAATTACCCTACCCAACCAAAGCCTTCAAAATACTATATTTTTGCCTCCTATTATAAAAATAAAAAAAAAAAACTCATATCTAGAGACTTCATTGTGTCATAACCCTTTGACGAAAACGAAAAGACCTAATACATGACCCCGCAATGGAACAACTCAATTTTATTTGATCGAAGAACATTTAATATTTTATGTTCCTAAAATTAATTATATATTATTTATAGTTCACTCGGCTTTTTAGTTTTTACTCAACAAGATTTGCTTTTTACTCCACAAGATTTGTAGAGCATGCTCGGATACAAAACTTATCCAAAAAATCAATACATTTTTAACATAACTGTTTTTTTAACTAAACTTTAACTCAACTCTGCTATTATTATTATTATCAAGATAATTAAACAATATCAACCAATCATTCTTACACATCACATCAATCTTAATTCATTATTCATTCACTCACATAAATTTAATTAAACCATCAATTCAAATCATATCTCTTATACTTTTACATCAAATCAACTTTAAATATTTTATTTTAAATATTATTTTAACATACCAACTAACAACTAACCATACCACATTTTTCACAATTAACCAAACTAAACCAAAAAAAATCCAAAAATTTTTCAATTCTCGGTCAAATTTTATTTGCAGAAATGTTGTGAGCTTTTTGTATGTTCTTGTAATACATCATCCCCCATGAAAATAATATATATCTTGTACGAAAACTCATCATCTCCCATGCAAACGAAATGAGATTAAGACTAGTGGATTTAACCTGTGAAAAAATATATTAGTTCTTCATAAGTTCCTATATTGAGATATTGCAATACACACACATAAAAATTGGTCTTCCCAAGTCAAACCGTGGCTAACGCATGACATCTTTGGCGTTGCGTATCCACAGAACACAACTATCTAGATGTACTAGGCTCCAGCCTCCTTCCTTTGTACAAAAAATTAAAAAAAAAAAAAAAAATTGCTCTTCCCAAATAATTTTTTTTTTCGACTGCAATGTTCAATGCTTTTTCTTAATCCTCTCATAATTTCACCACTGAAAGATAAAAGGATAGAAAATTTGGCAAGTTATGAACATCAAGCTACTAGCAGCATATACCCTAATGAGGATATAAGTTACGATCAATTCACTATTAGAATCACGAACTAATGCCACAAATCAATCATATATACACAGTCGTAAAAAAAGCTAAAGCATTTAAAACTGTACATAGAAAACAAAAAGAACCTCCCAGAGACCAATTTCTGTCACCAACTAGCCTGAGCAAACTCTAACAAGACCCTCGAAAGGGTGGGATGATAATGACAGTAATGAAGGTAAAGTCGATTCAGAATATTGCATGCAATGTCATAAGCTATTTTGGCTCAAAGAGGGAGAAAATTAACCGAGTCTAAAAGCAACAAACAAGGAGCAGATAAAGATCAACCAATATGGATAGACAAGGAGCTCTTATTCCTTGTTACCGAATTTCCTTGCAATGATGGGCCGAACGTCATCAGTATCGACTAAGGTCTCCAAAAATGGCAGCAGTGAAATAAGTGCAGTGTCAGATGGATCATTAAACCAACTCTTGATCGGGATTCCATTATTCACTTGCAACCTGAAAACCTGAAATAATAAAAAAAAATAGCACTTTTTAACATAAAGGTTTATGGAAAAATTGCATTTTCAGTCTTGCTAGATTAACGACGTATCAATTTTAGTCCCAAAGTTCCAATATTTTGCTTTTTGGTCATGTGATTTAATATTTTTCCCAAATTCCAGATTTTCAATTAGCAATTTAAGTCATGTAATTTAAAATTTTAGCAAAGGACTAAAATTGCATCAAAATATTAAATCACAAAACCAAAAAGCGAGAACTTGGAATCTTGAGACTAAAATTGCTATGCCGTAAACCAAAAAGATTAAAAATGCATTTTTGCCTTCATAAAACATAGGGCAAGGTGATGAAAAACACAAACAGAGAGCAAAATCATATTTAAAAAAAAAAAAAAAAAGGTTACCTGGGGGGAATTATCAATTATGGCAACTTTCGCAAGGTCAACGCCTAATATGGTCAAGTCTTTCACATAAGTTCCCTCCGAGACAGTGCACGATTCACGATAAGCCCGTCTGGATATAACCTTTCCATCCGGGTCCAGAATGTCTAGAAGCTGTTTCGCGTAAATGCTCTGGCTAGCAGTGAACACGACGATTTCAAACATTTCAGCCACTCTTTGGAGGAAAGTCATTAGATGAGGCCTTTGTTTCACATACACTGTACATTCTCTCGTGTCGAGGGTAACGAGAAATGTGAAGTCCGCATCATCACAGTGTTCTAATGAAGAGTGAACGAGTGTTTCTGCAAAACGGGGAAATGAGAACGCCTCTATTGGACAAACTGATTTATTTGATATTCTTAAAAGATAAAACAACAGACATAAACACAACTACACAAGTACGTAAAAGATCCTGACAACAACACAAAGTTCACAATCTCTTGAATACAAGATTTTTTTTATTTTGTTTGGATCATTTGGTTTGGTATGGTTAGTTTTGAAAAAAGTGGTATTGTTAGTTGTTAGTGGGATTTTGAGTTTATATTAAAATAATAATTAAAGTTGATTTGATGTAATAGTAGGAGAGAGATGATGTGAAGTGATATTTAGTTAAAATTATTCGAGTGGATGAATAGTGAATTAAAGTTGATGTGATATGTAAGAATGATTGATTTATTAGTTAATTAAATTGATAATACTGAGGATAGTTGGGGCTGACTTAAAGTTGAGTTAGATTTGAGTAAAAAAAAAGTGATTGGTTAAAAATGATTGGATTTTTATGGAAAAATTTGTATCGAAGCAAGATAAATTAGCGAAAAATATATACACGTTATGAACAAATAAGGTGAATTAACAATTCAACAAGTTGGGAGGAGAAAGTACTGACCATCTAAGTCGAGCACTAAAGTTATCTGTTTGTTACTTTCCTTATTATTCGGCACTGGAACTGGAAATTCCATGTCTGGCTGGTCCGGAAGATTCCTGATATACATTTGTGGATCAAGGTACTCGTGATCTTGGTAAGGGAAGGAATTCATGTGAGAATCTTGGTCACATGATCTTAATTGATGAATTGCCATGTAAAAGCTGGAACTATTGGTCTCTGTTGAACATGTGACACCATTATCATCAATTCCAGTATTATCTAAAGTATCCTCCAAAAAGGGCAACATCATATACTCCTCGGTCAGATCACAAAGTAAACTGGACTCTTCGAATTGATAATCAGGAAGAAAAATCGAATCTGTTCTGCTGCTGCAATAATCAGAATTGCCTCCAATAGGCGATGTAGAGAAAATCATGTCAGATATGTAGAAGTCCGAGACATTGCTTGCTTGATATTTACAAGAATTTTTGCTGCTATCATCACTGTCTTCGCTATCCAGCTGTGGTACATAAAGACTATCACTTCCTACAATGCAAAAGCACGAGTTGGTACTTATTAGCTTCATGGGCTAAAATTAATTATACCCAATATAAAAATTTGTATCGGCATGTAAACCGATAAAAAATTATATAGCATACCATCATTATTGCAGATTGACTCCAGAATGGGAGAGAAAATTGTCTCAATGTTTGATGTACAGATTGGTAAGATAGGTTCCTGAAAGTACTTGAAATAAAGTCATTAAGCGCAATGAATATATCGTTAATATTATCTATGTAATTAAACAATATCAACCAATTATTTTTACACATCATATCAAGTTTACTTTACTATTCATTCATTCACATAATTTTAACTAACCATCACTTCATACCATCTCGTTCCTACTTTTACATCAAATCAATTTTAATTATTTTAATATAAACTCAAAATCCCACTAACAACTAACTATACAAACTTTTTCAAAATTAACCATAGTTAACTAAAAAAACTCATTTTGAGCGGATATATTTATATTCAAGCACGCCCTAAGGTCCCATATTATGAGTTGTTAATATGATGATGCTCACCATATTCTCATTAGCAGACTCAATCACCCTTAGTGGCTGCTCCTGAAGAAGATTTTCTTCAGTTGATAACTCATCGATGGCCTCACCCACTTCGAGGTCCTGAGCATATATTTGGCCATAAACTGGAGCTGCAGAATAAACGAAATATGTGAAGCATTTAAATTTTATTCTAAACCAGTAAATTGCATACTAGCATGAATTATATAGCACCAAGATTAGAATGGAAATAAATAAGATATTTGTTCGATGAAGAGACTATATTTCCACTAGATATGAGTAAAGTTTAAATTTTGATAACAAAACTTTAAAGCTCAATGCCATAGCTATCAAAATCATCTTGGCCATGCTCTAAAAGGTACCAAAAATTGACAAACAACAAAGCCTGCAACTATTTAAGTCACACGGATTCAGATTTACCATCCTGATTGCAGTGAGCACAGATTTTTTCCACATTCTGAGACACTATGGCATGAGAGAGAGGATTCTTGGATATCATACTCGACCTTCGGCATACTTGCAGACCCTTTTTTTCTTTGAAACAGCCTGTGGTTGACTTGGTTTTCATTTTAAATGATGGCATTTGATCTGTACTTTTGATGACGAAAACAATATTGCATCAAAAGCACCAGTGGGAAAAGAAATCCCACTGGAATATCAGATCAGCCACAGGAGACTGCAATTGATAACTTTTTTATAAGAATTATGCGTGTGATAACTTTTCAGTAAGAATTATTACGTGAACAAACAGAGAAAGATAAGAAGAAATCGTAACATGTAACTTAAACAAATTGGATGACTAAAATCACAGAGATCTAAGATTTCCTCATTTAATCAATGTTATGCAATTTTTTAAAGCTAAATCCCGAATCGTACAACACTGAGTCACAACAAAAGTTGTTGCACTTTTTAAAGAAGATAAATCCCTCACACAGCACATTATTTTCCCCTTTTTAGCAGATCAGACAGTACATTCATGAGAAAGCAAATTGGTATAAACAACCACATGAAAAGATAATCATAAAACTCGATAAACCACGAAAACGGGAGCAACAACAAGATAACTAAGAATTCTCTCAGCAGTAAATCTAAATTGGAGTAATATAAGCTTCGAGTAAAATCAATAAAATCACAACAACCAAAATAACCCAAATTTCCCAGATAAAGGTAAAAAATCAAAGAAAGCAACAAATCGACTCTGACAGATGGTACAATAAGCTGAACCCATAACCATGAAAACAAAACCCACTTGAAAAAAAATCGAATTTTTTCCACATAACCCCAAACAGGGCCAAAGTCAACTAAATTTCAGCCACTTCCTTTGCAACCACAAAGTTCCAAATCCGACTAAGTACACACAGGACAGAAACAAAAAGAATATATGAACAGACGACAAAATTCACAATTTCACATCACCCAGCTATGGCGCTACTCTGAATTACAAAACCCTAAAGCACAATCAAATCATTCCATATTAAATAGGTAAAATTCACCCAATTTGCAACATACATACAGCTGAATTACGATTACCCTCGAAAACTTGCGAAAAAATCATTAAACTTTTCGAGTCAAACAACGAACGACTATCACATAGATATCTGTCTCTACGAGTCTCTATGGACACACAAAAATCACTTCTGTTGTGGGTAGCATACCTGTGGAAATCCAAGCCCTCTCTCTCTCTCTCTCTCTCTCTCTAAAAAGACTCGCTTTCTCTCTCTAGACTTTCCGATCCCTGTGTGTGAAATTTATAAACAGGCTGTAAAGACTGCTCCTTTCCCGATCCTCTACAGCCCGATCTCTCCTTATACCGTGCAGCCGTCGACCGCAGGTTGTACCTCGCAAATCTATGTGCGATGTTACTAATTATTAGTTAGCGATGTACAACTCGAATAGCGTGGGTGTGCGGGAAGTCGGCCGCAGTGGATCGGGACCCGTGCTTAAAGCGAGTTTGTCTGCTGCTAACTAACGGCTGGGATTTAGAGCTGGGGAAAGTCCGGGGGAAGACCACTCGGTAGTCGACACGTGGGCTGTGGGACCTGCCGTCCTGACGTGAGGGCACGTGCCTCGTGTGAAAAAAATGGCTGCGCTGGGAGGGGCTTGTGGGGCGTGCGCGACACGCGCCTTGGGGCTGTTGTGTTTTTATTTTGGCCACTGAAACTCAAACTGTGCCTAAACATCAGTTGGATGGTCCAAAGACTCCAAACTCCAAGTTCCAAATCAATGTATTGTGGTCGATTTTATTGAAAATATAACATATGTGCAATAGGAAATAAAATAAGTTCGATTTTTGGTTTCATAAGTTCGATTTTCGGTTTAATGGGATTTTGCACAAACCGAACCCCACAAAATGAACCGAACCCCACAAAATAGAGAATTCGGGCAAAATCTTACAATTCGGTGTAGTTCAATTTGATAATGTATATTGTAGATTTTTTTTTTTTTTTAATTTGATTTTAGTTAATTTCTTGTGTGTTTTGAGGTGGTTGAATTTGAAAATTTATGAATTTCACTTTTTCGGTTCATACAATTTTGTTCCAACTAAGGGTGAGCAAAATCGAGCCGAAACTGAAACCGAGCAATGCGGTGCGGTTCGGTTCGATTTTTTTATGTAAAGAAAAAAACCAGTTCGATTTAGGTTCATTTTTTTTATATTGCTGTGCGGTTATTACTTTCCATAAGTTCGGTTTTCGGTTTTGTTCGGTTCGTTTTTTTCTAAATTGCGGTGCGTTTCGATTTTTTTCCACCGAATTGCACCGTTGCTCACCCTAGTCTCAACCAATATTTATGGGATTTACTACTTTTTTTTTTCATTTTTCCTAGTTTGAGCTTTCAACATATACTCTGTTAATGCAATATAACATTGTTGTTATCAGC
>CACSLK010027833.1:14122776-14133475 GCA_902706635.1 Striga hermonthica
TTTTTTTTTGTTTTTGTTTTTGTTTTGTTTTGTTGAATTCTTTGTAATCTGAATTAGGAACCCTAAATTAAAAGTGAATTTCATCCTCTACCCACGAAATAAATTAATTTGTCCATTATCTGTATGATGGTGAATTGAATTGTTCTAATGATCTTCCACCTGATTCCTTAGGGTTTTAATGGAATATTATCAAATGTATCCCTTCTAATAAATCATATATAGGGCACCCCCTTAGTTATTCTATAAGAGGACAACATACATGTAAATGGTGCTAAACTCGTATTTTAGAAAACCGAAAATTATATTGGAAAAATTCATATTTGTTGCCCTATGATTTATTATCAAACATTTGAGATCCATCTGTCTTGCGAAGTAGCTGACAGTTATGTGTAATAATTACGACCATTTTATGTAGCTAGACGATGACTCACTTATGAAGCCATACATGAATCTATGCATTGACACATGTGTGAAAACTGAAATGTGTTTATTTTAGGATATGTATCAAAACACATTGTGTAAATAATTGTCGATGACTCCACAAGCCGTGCCATGGCACACGATTGCTCCATAGTAAATAATGTGTTTATTCATTCATTCAATAGTATTTTCTGCTGCAGCATTTATAAGATTCTTGGTGAAGCTAGTTTTCTTTGTTCGGTAGCAAAGAATTTCTGATTCGTGCATGTTCCTCTGAAAACTCTTGATGTCTATAATTAATTTTAGACGTAGAGAATAAAGGAAGAAGAAGAAGAAGAAGTTCTAACTTGAAAAATATAACTTACAACAGGCTACTTGATTATTATTGTCTGCCTGGACAAAAAAGTACAACGAAAAACTAACCAGTATATAATTTTCCCTCTTCCAAGATTTTTTGTGTGCAGTGGTTAATACCTTTTTTTCATTCAGAATTTTCAATGAGGGGGTCAAATTTAGATGATTTCCGTTGTCTTCTTACACTTCACTCGTGTGACTTTCAGGATGCAGTTCGAAGCTACCGAGCTCCTGAATTACATACCAAGTGTAAATCTTCTTTGCAACCTGTGGCCATTGAGTCCGAAAGTAGCAGGAAAGTTGCCGTGCATCTATCACCTGTTGATAATGATAATGTTTCTACTTCAAGTGCAGTTGCAAAAACATCAAGCAAAAACAAAAATACCAAAAAGACACAAACTGAAGTTGCTCACAAGTTACTTTCCATTATAAAATACCCTCTTAACACAGAGGCTGCTATGAAGGCAATTTTAGAACGCAACACATTGGTTTTTGTTGTGGACAAACGTGCAAATAAACCTGAGATCAAGGATGTTGTTGAGAAGATGTTTCAGATACGGGCCAAGAAAGTGAATACTCTGATCAATTATGATGGGACAAAGAAGGCTTTTGTAATGCTGGCGCCAGATTGTAATGCTGTGGATGTGGCGAAAAGGATTAATTTGCTGTGAAAATTGAGTACATCTGAGTTCTATATCGAGAGGAAGCTGTTGGAAAACTGATTAGATGGGCTTTCAATGGGTGTAAGTTACTATTTGGGATCAAGTTTTTGCTTGAATTTGGCTTGTTTTTGTAACAAGTCCTTTACAATTTGTATGACAATAGTTTGTTTAGCAGCTGCCCTGTATTTTTCTGCTATTGAAGCTGTACAACTTGTGAATCCTACCAGCATGATCTCTTGTTTGAGATTTGTTTTATTGTAATTATGTTATATTCATGTGGAAAATTTAAAATTAGTCTCACAATTTATATAATTTCATCAAAATCAAAGGTAGTCCTATTCGAATGCAAGATCAATAGTAGTCTCATATTTGTTGGCGGTGGAGATATAACTTCGTTGCTTGTCTACTAGTGATTGATTTCATCAATTTTATATATTGTTTCGAAGTTCTCGACTCGATCTTTCCAACAACACGTTTAATGTCATCGTAAGAAATCTCGAATTTTGTTAAATCATTTTTAAAGTTTTGAAGAAGTCAAAGAATTGCGCGTTAAAATTTGATGAAATGTCACTAGAGATCCATCAATTGGATTTTCGTGAAACATATATGCATGGAAAGCTATTTTCGCAAGGAATTCAAAAGTATGTCTTGATAGTCGAATCGATCATCAAAATTCTGGTGGATATTTTTTGCACGACTTTCATATTTTTGGGCATATTTTTCTCGATTTTTATTTTGTCGAATCCGAGAACTCAATCATGGACAAAGTATAGAAACTACCAAACTAGAGTACGGTAGGGGTAGAATTAGTTTTCATGCATAACTCATAAGGATCGGAAAAGAAGACCAAGACCCATACTCTGGCGTGTTTGTTAGCTAGGGAGTTAATGAGATTACATCTGCTAGTAGTTCTAACTTCTATAGCCGTACGAACATTTGGCAGGGTTTATTTCTTTAGGCTTTGTGGACAATTTTAAACTTTATTTATTTATTTTATTATTTAAATTGAATTCTTAGAATTATTGTGGAAGTGGAATTTGGTATGAGATTTTGTACATGTATATTATATAAATCTGATAAATAATTTGAATACTTCATGATTTTTAAGATTTTTTGATAATCTCAAAATCTATATATACATATATAAAACGAGTAACCCTTTTTTTTTCTAAAAAGGCAGGTCAAATTCTGTTAGCATACTTACCAATTTTGGTAAGTTTTTGAATTCTTTTATTCACTAAAATGGAAAAGCATTAAATGCTTCTCTTAATTTGTGGGACCTCAGTCTTATGATGGTCAAACTGGTCGATATGTAGGGAAGAGTCGGAGACAACATGCAAGTGAGTAGTTATGACTTATTGTAAAAGATTCAATTTTTATAGCTACTGTGTGATTTCATGCCGCCCGATTGCATTTTGCCAAAGTTCATCCCCCTCTCACATGAGTAATTAAGAATCTGTAGTTATGTTTTATGGTAAAAGATTCAATTTTGTTAGCTAATGTGAATTATATTTATTCTTCATATAAATATAAATTTTTAAATATATGATAAAATTTTACCAAAATAATTAATTTATGGAATCACATCGTAGTCAAATCGAATTTCTGAATAAAAATTTTAAAAAACACTTATTTTGAAATGAATATAATGTATTTTATTTTCAATTACATATGCACAGTAGCGGTTGTGTACTAATTTTACCTTTTCTCGATTGTCAGCGTCACGGTTCGTCTGCAAATCCTCAACCATGTTATTGATCGTAAGACGCACTTCTTCGATCCCCGTCGAAAGATCTCAACCCAACGATCCGATTGCTTGATCTGGCGGTCGAAGCCTGTGGTTTGTGGAACCAGATACTCAACAGTGGCATCACGCCCGTCGATGTCGTCCTTCCGTGGCGGTATCTTGAATCATATTGACTTCTGATACCAACTCTTGTACGAAAGCGTACGAATGAGAAATAAAAGAAAAGATTCTCCTCTCTCAAATACGTATTTTTTTATTCAACTCCAACTGCCAGTAACAAAAGAGTCTTTTAATAAGACTCCTAAATCCCTAAATCTAACTTCGTTCACCAATCCACTAAGTAATAATAATAATAATAAATTATCCATGTGCAATGAAACTAGGCATAATTAAAGTGGCCTAAATGAAAAACACAAATTTGGCATGACCTACATATGATCGCTATTTCAGCATTTCCTTGTTTTTTTTTTTGTCCTCCTTGTTTTCATGTAAACAAGTACGTGCACCCCGGCCATTCCTTCTAGAAGATCATGGAGATCAAGAAACAAATGAAATGATTTCTTCTAGAAGGGGCAATCTTTGAATTCACACACCAACACACACACAATCCCGTCAACAGCAAACTCGTGCCCCCCCCAAATATTTCGCCATAATCAGTTCAGTTTTTTTTTTTTTTGCCAAACACAGCACAAAATATTATGTATATATAAAACGCCAAAAATAGACCAAAAATCAAATCGATTAAACCCTTTTTGAATTGAATTTTGTTTTTGATTGAAAATGGCTGCCGGCGATGATCAGGAGAGGGGGAAAAAACAGGACGAGCAGAAAATCGCTTTCCACAAGCTTTTCTCCTTCGCCGACAGGTACGACGTGGCGCTTATGGCCGTCGGGTCCATCTCCGCCGCCGCCAACGGCGTCGCCCAGCCGCTCATGACGCTCTTCTTCGGCGAGCTCATCAATTCCTTCGGCGGCCAGGATCGATCCCGCGTCGTGCATGAAGTCTCCAAGGTTCCTATTAAAAACCCGCTTCTTTTCATTGTTTGTTTGTTTTTGCCCTCATTATTGCATTGTTGATCGAACCCGTAATTTTTTTTTTTTTTTTAAATTAATATGAAATTTTTCCTTAATTTTTTTTTAAATGTTTATTTTTAATTCTACTGTTCTGTTCATCTCATCAATTCTACTGTTCTGTTCATCTCCTTTGTCTAATTTGAACTTAATTTTTTGAAGTCCATTTAACTGATGGGTTGCTGAGAAGAAATTATCCGAAGCTTATCTTTCGAATGTAATCTTTTTAGGTATCTCTGAAATTGGTGTACTTGGGACTCGGTGCCGGTTTTGCTTCACTTCTACGTAAGCACACGGCACGATTTGTATGATTCTTGTTCTTCGTAAGTTTAAATTATTTGATGCTAATAAAATGTTTGATGTACAGAGGTTTTGTGTTGGACTGTAACCGGTGAAAGACAATCGGCCCGCATAAGAGAGCTATACCTGAGAACAATATTGAGACAGGACATTGAGTTTTTCGATACTCAGACGACAACTGGTGAGGTTATCGGGAGAATGTCGGGGGATACAGTCCTTATCCAAGAAGCCATGGGCGAAAAAGTAAAAGTTCAAGTTCGCTTGTCATTTTTATATGATTTTTAGAATCGAAGGATATAGGGAAATTAATTTTCTTGTGATTTTTCAGGTTGGTAAATTTATTCAGAACATGTCGACTTTCTTTGGAGGCTTTCTTCTTGCTTTCGTCAAAGGATGGCGCCTAGCGATTGTTCTGTTTGCAACTATCCCGGTTCTTGTGGCGGCAGCTGCTTGTGTGAGCATAATCATCTCGAAAATGGCAACTCGTGGCCAAATTGCTTATGCCGAGGCTGGGAATGTAGTCGAACAAACAGTTGGAGCAATTAGAACGGTAAAAAAAAAAATAAAATAATAATAAATATATAATAAAATCGTTTTCTTGCTAGTTTTTTTTACTGATCGGACTTGCGATTCTGCGTGTAAATCTTTTATAGGTTGCATCTTACACGGGTGAGAAAACCGCTTCGGAAAAATACGACAGGAAACTAGAAGTAGCTTATAAGTCTATTGTTAAACAAGGCTTAGCTTCTGGCTTTGGAGTTGGCATGTTAGTTTCGGTCATCTTTTTCACTTATGGGCTCGCTATATGGTACGGAGGAAAGTTAATACTCGATCAAGGATACAGTGGAGGCCTCGTCATAAATGTCGTCATGACCATGATGACTGGCGGCATGTAAATGTTTTTTTACGAATTTCGACTATTTTTCGCTCTTTTCAAATTTTTGCTCGTTTTTCTCAAAACTATTGTTTGAAATACTCGACAGAGCACTTGGCCAGACTTCTCCATGCATGAACGCATTTGCAGCGGGCCGGGCCGCAGCCTACAAGATGTTTGAGACTATCAAACGCAGGCCCAAAATAGACGCGGCCGAAGATAAAGGGGCTGTTCTGGAGGATATGATTGGCGAAATCGAGCTGAAGGATGTTTATTTCAAGTATCCAGCTCGGCCCGAAGTGCAGATATTTTCGGGATTTTGTTTGCACGTGCCGAGCGGGAAGACTGCTGCCTTAGTGGGGCAAAGTGGGAGTGGGAAATCGACAGTCATCAGCCTAGTCGAGAGGTTTTACGATCCGGATGCTGGTCAGGTTCTGATCGACGGCTTGGATTTGAAGAGCTTGAATCTGAAGTGGATCAGAGGGAAAATCGGGCTCGTAAGCCAAGAGCCCATTTTGTTTGCGACGACTATTAAGGAGAATATACTTTACGGCAAAGAGGATGCTAGTGATGATGAGATAAGGAGGTCCATCGAGCTTGCTAATGCTGCTAAGTTCATCGATAAGCTCCCACAGGTAAAATAGTATTTGTTTTTTTAACCTGTCGAAACCGTTATCCTGATCAAAGGACCATTTTAAAATATAAAAGTTTTTCTTTTCTCTTTTTTTATTTTTGGCAGGGTCTTGATACGATGGTAGGAGAACACGGCACTCAACTCTCTGGGGGTCAAAAGCAAAGGATCGCAATTGCTCGGGCCATTTTGAAAAATCCGAAAATACTTCTTCTTGATGAGGCAACGAGTGCTCTGGATTCCGAGTCGGAACGTATAGTCCAAGAAGCTCTTGATAATGTCATGACCAATCGGACGACGATAGTCATTGCACATCGGCTGACTACCATAAGAAATGCGGACCTTATAGCTGTTGTGCACTCGGGGAAACTTGTCGAGCAAGGTACATTACATACACAAAAGCTTGCATGAATTTTTTTTATCAGCTCTGTTTCTTGATCTTTGCTTAATTTATGTTTCATTTAATTTTTATTGTTTTGTTCTTTCGACAGGCACACACGCCGATCTAATGGAAAACCCGGAAGGAGCATACACGCAGCTCGTCCGCATGCAAGAAGGGTCCAAACAACCCAACACCAATAATAACAAGCCAACCGAACGACACAAAACTGAGCCCTTTGCAGTCTTGGACCAAACCCTAAGCAAGTCCTCGAGCCACAGAATATCGACACGTAGGTCCACGAGCATCGGGTCATCATCAAGGCACTCGTTTGCCCTGCCTCCGCACGGGGTCCCCGGTTTCATCGACTTTCAAGAGCCTCAAGAAGCAACCAATACAAACGAAATCCACAGAGATGAAAACCTCGACTATAAAGTGCAAAAACGGACGAAGGTCTCGATCAGGCGGCTCGCCTCCTTAAACAAGCCCGAAATCCCGTTCTTGCTCTTAGGTTCGTTGGGATCTATGGGGTCTGGGCTTGTGTTCCCCTTTTTCGGGCTCTTGCTGTCATCGGCTATTAAAATATTCTTCGAGCCCCCACACGAGCTGAGGAAGGATTCGAGATTTTGGGCCCTGATGATGGTTCTTTTAGGGGTGAGCACGATCGTGTCTTATCCCGTGCAGAATTATTTCTTCGGGATTGCCGGTGGGAAGTTAGTCCAAAGGATTCGGTCTTTGACTTTTAGAAAAGTCGTGCACCAAGAGATCAGCTGGTTTGACGATCCTGCTAACTCAAGGTTCGTTTGCTTTTCTTTTTTATTTTCTATCTATCTGTATTTTCCATAGAAAAAGATGGAACTTTTACAACTTATTTGGTGCAGTGGTGCAGTTGGGGCGAGATTATCGACAGATGCGGCCACCGTAAGAAGCCTGGTCGGAGATGCATTGGCGCTAATAGTCCAAAATATAGCAACGGTTTTTGCGGGGCTCGCCATAGCATTCGCTGCAAACTGGTTGCTAGCCATCATAGTTTTAGCCATTCTTCCCTTTGTCGGTTTTCAAGGCTTCTTGCAGGCCAAAATCATGAGAGGAGGGTTATCGGCTGATGCCAAGGTTCTTATTCGACAGCTTTGTGGCTATAATAATATTACTAAAAAAAACTTTGCAACATTTTTCGAATCGAGCAATGTTTGAAAACACATAAAAGCATCAAAAGAAAAAAATTTGTTTCATTTAAGAGCAAAAGTTGAAATAATATTCATACAGATAATGTATGAAGAGGCCAGTCAAGTAGCGAACGATGCTGTAAGCAGCATAAGGACCGTGGCTTCTTTTAGCGCCGAGGAAAAGTTAATGAAAGCGTACGAGAAAAAATGCTCGGCTCCCCTGCAACAAGGAGTTAAAGTTGGTATCATATCCGGAATTTCTTTGGGAATCGGCAATTGCATGCTCTATTTGGCGCAAGCCTTTTGCTTCTACATTGGGGCGCTCCTAATTCAACGAGGAAAAGCATCGTTCGGAGAAGTATTCAAGGTATATCAGTCGAAGAATATCATTATACCTTAAAGTTGGGAAAAAAATTTGTTTTATTTTTTTTTTGAACGATAAATGCGTGTACAGGTATTTTTCGCGCTAACAATGTCGGCCACTGGGCTTTCTCAAGCGAGTGCGATGGCTCCAGATGTTAACAAGGTGAAAGACTCGGCAGCTTCCATATTCGAGATACTCGACAGCAAACCCAAAATCGACTCGAGTAGTGAAGAAGGGACCACGTTATCCATTGTCAAGGGTGAGATCGAGCTCCAGCACGTGAGCTTCAAGTATCCGACTCGTCCCGACATTCAAATATTCAAAGATTTTTGCCTAAGCATTCCTTCCGGGAAGGTAGCGTTATATTCGTCCTCCCGTAAACACCTTTAAGTTTTGTTTTTACCGACTCAGGCTGCGTTTGGTAAACCAGTTAGGTTATATCTTTTAAGTGATTTTCCAGCTCGTAGCTGATAGCTTATTATTTATGTCTGAAAAAACTAGTTTGCTGAAATAAAAAATTTCATTGAACATTTTGAAAAACTACCAAGGAAGCTTACGAGCTAAGCTCGAGCCTTTTAAAAAAGCTCATCCTACAAAATTAAGCTTTATTTGAATACAAGAAGCTTATAATCTCATCAAATAAGTTATAAGGTAGTTTATATGCTTACCAAACACAACCTTAGAATTTAAAGGGATCGTTTTATATTTTTTTTATTTTTCGTTTTCAGACGGTTGCTCTAGTAGGAGAGAGCGGAAGCGGGAAATCGACGGTTATAAGCCTGATCGAGCGTTTCTACAGCCCCGACTCGGGCCGGATCCTCCTAGACGGCGTCGAGATCCACAAACTCAAGCTGGGCTGGCTCAGGCAGCAAATGGGCCTCGTGAGCCAAGAGCCAGTCCTCTTCAACGACACTATCCGGGCCAACATTGCCTACGGAAAGTCGGGCATCGTGACAGAGGAGGAGGTCACGCGGGCCGCCCAGTCGGCAAACGCGCACGGCTTCATCTCCGGAATGCCGCTCGGTTACGAGACGAGCGTCGGGGAGCGTGGGGTCCAACTGTCGGGAGGGCAGAAGCAGAGGATCGCTATTGCCCGGGCTATTCTCAAGGATCCGAGGATTCTGTTGCTGGACGAGGCGACGAGCGCACTGGACGCCGAGTCAGAGCGCGTGGTGCAGGGAGCGCTGGACCAGGTGATGGTGGGCCGGACCACTGTGGTGGTGGCCCACAGGCTGGGTACGGTAATGGGGGCCCACGTGATTGCGGTGGTGAAGAATGGGGTTGTGTGCGAAAAGGGGGCCCACGAAGCGCTGATGGGGATGGAGGGAGGGGTTTACGCCTCGTTGGTTGCCCTCCACGCAAGCGCTGAGTAATTTTAGAGATTTGAATTTCTCTTTACGGGTTTTTTTTTTTTAACTGTTGGGTCAATAAATAAACGTACATTTTCGTGGGTGTTATTTGTCCAATGGATAAAAAATACGTTCAATGATATCGGAGGATAGTATGATATTATGTGTAGATAGCTTAATCCAGGACTTTTTAACCAAAACGATGGATTTCATGCCCAAAACCTATGTGAATTAACCCTCTCATTTGTAGCTAGAACTAACCCAAATTATATTATGGGTCGTTTGGTTGTTATGATTGGACTGATATCAACAAGGTTGTTTATAGTTTACTGTGTTTATTTTATTTGGTTCGTCAATGAATAGCCTGTGAAAATTTGGGAGCATGATGTAGCATCTCCATAATTTAAGTTAGAATAATCAAGTTAAAATTTGTGAAAATAAATAAGTTTCATAGCCTAGAATAATAATAGGGAAACAATTATTTAAGTTAAAAGATAATAAAAATTCTTATCTCCATCATTCTTCTCCTGTCGAAAAGGAATCGTCCTCGAATTCGGTACAATCTCGTCTCTACCGAAATTATCACCAACGAAAATCTGACTTTTTATTTGGGGTTGGCGTTCGCCCTCCTAAATATTAAGATGCAACACTATTGCCTAAAGCGTCCATATCGATCACTACGCCGAAAGTAACTCCCACTGAACTGAATGAAGCTACACACCAGACATGTATGTTATTCCAACTGATGTATGGTAGGAAACATAAGCTTTGAATTCTGTAATTAGAGACATATAAGCCGAGTCCATAGTGGCATAAAACAGACAAAAATCATTATATTATATATAGAATTAAAAAGCAAGAATGAAGATCGAATCTAAATGAATGCACAAGGGGATGGCCTAAACCAAATAGGATTGGGCGAAATCTTGGTGGTCATGCTCTTCAAGTCACATGGATAATAGCATGGCGAGAAAGTCTCGTTTTCGTAGTTGAATACGCCGATGTCATGTCCTCCATACCGATTCTCGGCATCTAAATAATACATGTCGGTGTAGTAAATGGAGTTGGGCTTCAACCCTTGGTAGTCGTCAGCAGGGAGAGCAAAGCCTTCGTGGGGGCCTACGAATAGTGCCAACCCACCCAAGCTACGATCCATATAAACCATTTTTCCCGTCTTGGGTTCATACTTGTGAACATCAAACCCAACCGTCTTGTACGGCACGCTTTGATCCCAATCCCCCTCGTAATAGGCATCGTCGACATATGAGCCATCAGGTCCCATTTTGTGCAACACGTACTGCCGCACTTGGAAAAGCTCATCCGTATGCTCGGAAAGCACGAGGAACACGGCGTCGTACTCGCATAGATGCTTGAGTTCCGAC
>CACSLK010027833.1:14140906-14152588 GCA_902706635.1 Striga hermonthica
AGAAACCGGCCAGCGTTCCATCGGGGATCAAGTGGGCCCATAACTCCTTTGCCACCGAGCAGTCCCGTAGGACGTGGATGATCGACTCAGGCTCACTGCAGACGTCGCACTCATCCGAAACTGGGAGTGGTGAAACTGGGACCCAACGTTGACAACGAATGCACCAGGCAGTGGTGAAACTAGGACCCAAAGTCCATCTTTCTTAACCTGGAGGCCCACCATCTCATTCACCTGAAGGAGAATAGTAAGCCTAACAGCATCAGAATGAGTAGAATGGACCAATTTCCTCGCTGTTGCTGATGTAAGTTTGTCACATCAGCTCCGTACCCGATGAATAGAGAGCTCTTCCCAAATACTACTATACTTTGATCCCCTGAGAAAATGAGCAAGCTCACTTTTGAAAAAAATTTCCGCTTGAATTCGTACATAAATCATCCATCATATATAATGTTCTTTTTGGAGAACTTCCGCCATCTCACTCCCATACACAATAGGTATGGAAGCGGTTAAGTTTTTGTTTTCTGTTTTCTGTGCGAGTGGGTTGAAGACCAAATCCATCGGAGGTTGAAGAATGAAGAACGCATGAAAGAAGCAGAGCGCAAGCGAGAGTATGCAGTGAATCAATTTATCTTCCGAGATTCCGCGAGCCAAGGCATCGATCAAACTGGCCGCGCCATACTGGGAAATTCGCAAATGAGGTAATTAAGTTTCTAAGTTCTCAATTGAGGATTCGGTTTTATATAGAGTAATGCTTTTCGTTGATCTCTTACTGGTGAAACATCACTCGAACCAAATTGTTGATCATGTGTCAACCTTTATGAATGGATGTATTGTAGGTTTTGTGAGACTATTAAGACCATTTCCAACCAAAAAACTCATTCTCAAACTCATTTTGCAGTAACTATCACATTTTGCAGTAATTCATCTCCAACCGAAAAACTCATTCTCAAATCCAGAAGAATATTCTTTTTTACATCAACTTTACAATTTTTAATACTACCTACATCTTTTAACAATTTTATAAATTAGACCCCTAATTATTTTATATTCAATTGAAGAAATAATAAATTGATTGTAAATTAGCAACATGTATTAAAAATAAATATTGAATAAATATGTTTTCGGTAAGTAAAAATTACATTATCTATGTTTCAATTTGAATAATATTTTAAAAATGTTATATTATTTGAATTTATTATCAATATTTTCTTAAACCCTTCACAAATTAATTCAAACTTTTCTAGGTTTGTCCTAGAATTTTTTACAAATACTTTCATAATTTTTTGATTAAATCAATTATAGAATGCACTCATTGTATATAAATATCTTATTTTATTTGTGTATATTTCATATTTTCTAATATTAATGTTATTGTAACTAGTAAGATAAAAAGATGTATAAATATAATTTAGAGATAAAATATTATATGTGAAAAAAAAATCTAATAAATGAAAAAATTGCATATAATTGATATGGTAGTTGAACATAAAATACATAATAAATGGTAAAGTTAAGCAAAGAGTCTGAAAGAGCCGCAATTTGTTGTTGATCATGTGTCAACCTTTATGAATGTTGTAGCTGTAGATCTCTCTCCTGGTTTGTTTACAGTATGTATATATATAGATGTACCTTGATCTGGTGCTCTTGTTGGCTCTTAATTGAATTTTTCCTAAGTGCACTAATGTTGTGGCTATAGATCTCTCTCTTTGTGTGCTTTTTTTTTTCCTAAGTATGCTTGTGTGTGCGTTTTGTGTACCATTTATATTATATATATTAATATCAATGGGTTAGTGGGGTAATATATTTTTAAAATAAAGTTTTAAAAAAATATTCTAAAATATGAAACTTTGTATATCGCACGAGATTCTCACTAGTTTAGTCTAAAAGAAGCTGTTAAAAATAGGTAAATTAATTCTAGAGGTTTGGATGGAATAACATTAATGTTTCCAATTAGAATAAATTAATTGTCCTCTGAATTTCGTGAGGTGATGACGGAAGAGAATGGATCATGTTCCGAAAGGTTGTCTTTTAAGAGTAGGTTAGAATTTCAGTCTTGTATGTTTCATTATTCTAATTTTTTTGTTCTCTTTAAATTGCCTTTTATATTTTTGTCTCTTATGTTTGTAAAAAGGTTACAATTTTTTTTTAATACATAAGTGACGAAATTGAAACATTATTTTTGCAAAACATAAAAGACTTTTTTTTTTGCGAAAAAGATTTTTTTGTAATTTTTTGCCAAACATACGGGACGAAAATAAAAAACGCAATTCAAAGAGGACAAAAAAGTCAAGGTAGTGAAACATACATAACTGAAATTACAATTTTCTCTTTCTTCCTATTTTTAACCCTACACATATACTAGGGGTGGGCGCAGTCCGGAACATTTCGAGATTTGATTTGTTCTGGTATCGATTCCACTTTTATGAACCGGTCCGGGATGGAGCACCATCCCAAATGGACAGGTATCGTTTGGGACCGGGACAAAAAGAAACAAACATATAAACCAAACCAAAAACTATTGGTTCCATTAAAATTTAAAACAAACAACCAACATATTGATTCCATGATTTCGATTAAAAAAACACACCGATTCAAGTATTCACTTAGACCAAATTATCAAAGAGTATTGATTTCATTATAAGTAACATAATAATCCATTTATATATATATATATATATATATATATATATATATAATTGATAGCTAATCATTTAATAAAACCTAATAAATAAAACCTATTAATTAATTTTACCTAATAAATTATATCTAATAAATACTACAACCTTCCATATACAATGAACTTTACTTTTACAATGAGAGATTATTATTGTACATTTATTATTATACATTTGCCTAATAAATTATACCTAATAAATACTACAACCTTCCATATACAATGAACTTTACTTTTAAAAGAGTGAAACGTTACAATGTATAATAATAAATATTTATTATTATATATTGTAACGTTTCACTCTTTTAAATGGTATTTTCATCTTTTTATTTTCTTTTATGACATCTAATAAAAATTAATTAAAATTTAAAAAAATATCTCTCTCTCTCTCTCTCTCTATATATATATATATATATATATATATAATTAGGGATTATCACATCAACAAAAATTTGCATATTCCACTCTTTTTTTTTTTACTTTTTACATTAGTAGCTTCGTTTTTACTTAATATGTTGCTATTTGCCAACGGAAAAAATACGTTACTATTTACTAACGGAATAATCTGTTGCTAATACAATATTGTAGGTGTCTGTTGTTATTCCGTTGCTATTTGCCGACAAGAAAAATTTATTGTTATTTTATCAACGGAATAATCTGTTACTAATAATATATTGAAGGTGTATGTTGCTAATATGTTGCTATTTGCCAACGGAAAAAACCGTTGCTATTTACCAACAGAATAATTTGTTGCTACTACAATATTGAAGGCGTCTGTTGTTATTTCGTTGCTATTTGCCAATGGGAAAAAATTTGTTGCTATTTACCAACGGAATAATCTGTTATTAATAATATGTTGAAGGTGTCTGTTGTTAATCCGTTGCTATTTGCCAACATGAAAATTTCATTGCTATTTACCAACGGATTAATTTGATGCTAATACAAATTTAAGGTGTCTGTTGCTATTCTGTTGCTATTTGCCAACGGAAAAAATCCGTTGTTGTTTACCAACGGAATAATCTGTTGCTAATAATATATTGAAGTTGTCTGTTGTTAATCCGTTGCTATTTGCCAACGGAAAAAATCACTTGCTATTAACCAATGGAATAATCTGTTGCTAATAATATATTGAAGGTGTCTGTTGCTAATCCGTTGCTATTTGCCAACGGAAAACATCTGTTGCCATTTACCAACGGAATAATCTGTTGCTAATACAATATTGGAAGACTTTGTTGCTATTCTATTGGTATTTTGTTTGTGTTTACTAACAGAATATTTCCGTCACTATTTGCCAATGGAATACAAAGATGTAATGTTCCGTCGCTAATTTGTTAATATTCTGTATACAAAAATTATACTTATAATCCGTTGGTGATCCATTGGTAATTCGTTGGTAATACCCAACAGAAAAATTTTTGTTGGTAATTTCCATTGACATTTTGACAATTTCTTGTAATGTAGTCAAGACGTATAAAAGAACTTTAAAATAAAACAAAATTAATTATAGTAAATAAATAAGTTTTATAATATTGTTGGATTAAATGTCGTGTGGAACAGAATTTCATATTGTCTTTAATAATTTAGTACTAATATTTAAATAGTAAAATATTTATGATATTATACTCCGTGCATCGCACGAGTATAACACTAGTGCTATAAATGAGCAAAAAAATTTCCCTCTCATTTTGTTTTTAAGTTAATTGTGAAAGCAAATTTTTACATTTACATTAATAAGTATAGAATCAATATAATGATTTGTATATCAGTCAAATTACGAAATAAATTATGATGGGCCAAATAAATTATAAAAATGTGATGAAGGATTTGTGTAAGACCTAAGACGGCTGTGTGTCTATATATAGAGGCCACTTTTTTTCTTAACCCCAAAATTAATCCACTAGTTATCCTTGAAGCAAACATCTATTAACATCTCTTTCTCAAAAAACATTCAAATGAATTCCTATGTTTTATCATTTTTATTCCATTAATTAACCATGGATTATGAGCCAAACACTTTCTTTAACCTTAGTTTATCATCCATGATCAATAATAATCGTAATCATCATAATGATGAGATGATTAACATACACTCCATCCCTTACCCTTCATCTCCAAACGATTCGCAATCATCATCCTTGAGCCCGGTCGAGGCCCGTGTTTTCTCGTGCAACTATTGCCGGAAGAAATTCTACAGCTCACAAGCATTTGGAGGGCATCAAAATGCTCACAAGCTGGAAAGAACCCTTGCCAAGAAAAGCAGAGAACTCATAATTCGTCCCCACATTCAGGTTGATGGGTCAGTTTTCGGGCCCATCTGTGAGGGTCGGGCCCGTTGTCTCGGGATGAATTATGGATTTAGTGGTGTTGGAGGTGAAAGGGATAGTTGCGTTCGTCAAGAAGAGCTCAGCCAGCTTGGTCTTTCGCTAAGGCTTTGAATTTTGCTTTCATTTATGCATACTATATATACATATTGTTAGTATATGTGTCCTAGAGATAATCAATTTGGGACAAATGTACTTGATTACATTCATATATATTTGATGATATTCGTAGTTTTGCATTAATTAATGAATTCTTTTGATTGTCTGTAATTTATTAATTAAATGCTCCCTTGAGTTAATACTGTCATTAACAGAGTGAGATGTTAATCGATAGAGTATAACTCTTAGATTGCCTCAATCGATGATCATTAAGAAAGGGATATTAATGATACGTTCTAGATTGACATGTGGTTTGCATCATATTCTTCGAGAATATAGTATGTCTCACTACTATGAATAATTGTTATTCATGATGGACACTACTTTAGAGAGTATTGGTATACCCTATCGATAAACTATTTGTTTATGTGTCTATGGGAGTATCGGTGTGTAGAATTGTGTAATAGTCCTTTGACTTGAGGTCAATACGCGATTCATGTATAGAGTGATTTACTTAGATTTAGTCCAACGCTTACGCCTTTATGTGTAGACACGGTCTTGTGTTGGGTAGATCATTATATACATGGAATTGGTAGTTGAGCCAAGATGGGATTCTTTCCTCGAATATAGTTTCGAGAGAACACTCGTTTTTTCTATACTGGGTTGATATAGTCGTTGGCCAGTGCATATGATTATATTTGAAATGGTGTTCAAATGTTTGATAAAATCAACCAGTAAGATGAGATAAAATGATTAAGCTGTTTGGATAGACACAATCAAAGTCTTAAGCTTAATCGAGTGGGTCGTGAATGAAGGGACCGTACCACTATTGAATTCTACACTAAAGGTTTGTTTGTTTTGTGTATGTAAACGTACTTCATATTTTGAGTCCGTCCTTTGACGCAGTCTAGAAGTTTCGTAAGGATCATAAATTAGATTTATGTCAATATATGAAGGCCTATAGGGTCACACAATATGCAATATGTTTTTTAGCTAAGAGTGAATCGGGAGTGTTAAATATTCAATTAGATTGGAATATTTAATTTTAGTAATGAGATTATTTTCTATTAGATAGAAAATATATAATTAAGTTTAATTGGACTTAGACTTAATTAAGTCATTAATTGGATTGGGTCCAATTATCTATTGGGCTATAGGTTATTCTAAAGCCCATATAATTAGGTTTAGCCTAATTATAAATAGGTGGTTATCTTTTTATCAGATGTAAGATCAGATAATAGAGATATGCCGTAAAAAACACAAAACTCTTCTTCTTGCTTTTTGTCTGAGGATTCCTAGCGTCTTCACCGGAAAGAATTCACTGCGTTGGATCGTGCACCGGGATCTGGGTTGCGTGGATACCATAGTTGAAGGCAAAGCTTAAACTGTAAGTTCTCGCGATCTAGGATCAAATCGAATAGCTATAGCCGGATCTTCTTGTTGGTAAGAAAATTTTTAAAATTTTGATGCGTGGGCGATTGATTCGTACGACTAAAATGCACAACACATATATGCAAGTAGTCTTGGATATTGTTTACTACAAGGTAATAAGCTAAATAAATAAGTTAAATGCAAATTTATATGAACCTAAATAATAAGTAAGTACGAACATCATTATTTACAATATTATATAACTATGTGTAAGTTGAATATTACATTTATACAAATCATTATAATTTTGTGGAGAAAATTAACTCTCCTTTATTTTAATGTAATTTTATTTAATAACAATTCATATTATTCTACACTTTGTTACTTAATTAAATGATGTTTTACTCAATGAGTTGTAATTTTTTTAAGAATAAACAGTGATTATAATTAGTGCATAAACTATAAAGATACACAAAAGAAAAAAAAAATCTAATAGGAATAAAATAATGATGGGTTGGTAGGTTCTCAGAATTTTATAAAGTTTTGTTCATTTTAATTATTGTGCATTTATTTTATTTTTTTATTTTTTGTAATTAATGTTCGTGGAAAACCAATCTAAGAATTAATTTTGTTGGTATGTTGTACAGGTCGCTGATTAGCAAGAGTTCGTTCTGAATAGAAAAACGAAGGCCGAAGACAATTTGGTTAATGAAAAAGGTATGACAACCAGAAGGGGGACGGGCAAAATTGTTGTCGGGACCTGGAGCGACCAACTCCCAATCGGAGAGAAGCCCACTAAACTGTCTGAAACCCTCGATTTGAGCTGCAAAGGCATAAGAGAAAGGATTCAGAACGGCCAACCTAGCAAGAGGACAAGCTATTGATACAATATTTCGAGAGTCGAGAAGAGGAGTAATTGTTGGTACGGATACAGGACTCGTTCTATATACAGGAATATCTAACAACCTATGGGAAATACCTCGAGAAAATGGGTAAAGACGGGGTGAACCCCCTCAAGGGGGACTTTTTTAGACTTCTACCAAGCCACCCTCTAATAGTGCTTGGTCATATTCAGCCCAATCGACTTGTGGAGCAGAGGCGTGGGAAGAAGAGGAATCGGGAGACGTATTAGCCATCCTAAAGCCAACTACTTGAACTGAGTCTGAAGATTCAAGGTCCCGGTTGATCAGGTGGTCGAGCGTGTCGGAGGAAGAGTCAGAATGGGATGCTAAAAGAAGAAAAGTATGAGGTTAAAATTAATAATCGTAAAATAAGACCGGACAGAGCAAATAAAGTCGACTCGCGAAGAACGACAAAGGATAAAAAGTCGCAAGGCAATGACTACAGAATAGTCGAGAAATCTAAAGAAATTTGACCTTTACTAAACACGTAAGGGGGCAATAAGTTGTGACCCAATAGAGATAAATCAAAGTCGACATAAGACGAATTGGAGGAAGGAAAAAGATAAGAGGAGGCCGATAGGTCGCTAAGGATTAACTCAATAGAGGCGAGACTCGATTGCATACCAGAAGTCGATGACTGACGAGATAAAAACAGCAAATCCAAACAAGACATGAATGCGGAAGATTCAACACGAAATCTAAAAGAAAAAAGGTTGAAGAACACAAAGAATACATAAGAACTTCAAATCCCTAAAACCCAGGAAAATTGAAAAAGGAAAAATGGATAAAATATTGAAGGATGAGATAAAGTAGCAAACTTACACATGATGACTCGGTTAGTTGAACTCCAAAAAGACTTGAAGCCGCCGGAAAGGGTAAGCGCCGGTGAAGATAAAAAGAACAGGGATCGCCAGAGAAACAGAGAAAGCTTGAAGTTTAAAAAGTCTGAAGGCGTAAAAAATGTCTTGGCTGAGAGACTGGGGTGTATTTTATTTTATGATGATGGATGCTGATCGTTGGATCAGCATAAAAACCAACGATCCTGATGAAGCACAGGATTCGAAGAGTCAGCGATTGAGGTGACACGTGTCACTTCAAGATTTTTGAAATTTTAAAAACAAAATGAAAAGGGAAATGCCAGGAGGTCAGACTTATCAAAAATGCAATCATGAGGGGATGAGAACGCATTTTGTCCAAATGGCGAGACAAGGCACGAACATGACAAGTAGAAGCGGATCTTATGACTTAAGTCGAGTAAGCGCGAAACCCAATCGCCAAATTTACTCTTAAGCTCGAAGTCACTTAGAGTAATTTTGGGTGGGGGAGGGGGGGACTAAATGATATAGCCATATTATCATATACTGGTCTAAGTATTGGTTACTCGACAGAATAACTACCGCAGACGACATAATCGAGTCGACTCCAAGGGAAGTCGACTCTAAGAGAAGCTGACTTCTCCAAGCTACTCGGGAATAGTGTGCCACGTAACCCGGAGTCGACCTTCACCAGTCGACTTCAGGGAGTCAACCTTCACCGGTCGACTTCAGGAAGTCGACCTTCGTAAGAAGATTGCTAGCAAGTACAGTGAAGAGCCCAGAGGCCGTCTGATGCGCTTTAAGTCGACTTGGTGAAACCATAAGTCAACTTCATGTGTCTCGAGGCCTGGAATGTTCAGACGACTTATATGCCTTGAATTAGCATAAACAAACCTCCAAACAAGGATGAATCTACATAGGATAAGAAGGAATCTTTATGCTGACTAAGAGGAGGATGGAATGCGAACCGACCAGGGTATTTTATACATTCTAACTAAGTCGGCCAGGGCATTTTGGGTACTTCAAGTAAGTGTTTACCCTATATAAAGGGTATGAGGTAACTCCAAACCCTAACTTTCACTCTCTCATTCATTTCTTAGCTGCTGCTCCTACTGAGCATAATCACTCTCATACTGACTTGAGCATCGGAGACTCTTCACTGGAAACACCTCCGGTGTTGAGTTCTTGTAGGTGTTCACGGTGGCCCAACAACGATTCAAAGGCGTTTCAGGGGTTATATCAAGTTGCAATAGCTTGTGAAATGATAAATGTCCTAATCTTGAATGCCAGATGTCAGAGGTTACAAGGTTATTACAAGTAGATGATGTAGTATGGGTTACAAGGTTACTGTGTGTAGATGTATGACATGTAAGACAAGAGGTCGGATCAAAGTGGTATAGACCAACTTTGGCCTTAGCAGAACCAATCATCTTGTGGGATGTTAAGTCCTGTATAATGCAATGTGATGCAAAGAATTAATTGCACAATTGTTTGTGGAAGTCAACTTGGAGATAAAAATGAGATTGAATTTGAAAAATGGAACATATAATGCCCTTATGAAAGTGATAAATGGAGATATAACAATGTCACCAACGTGAGATGCTAATGTGCTTTGACCATTTGGCAAATTAACATGAACAGATATAGGATGCACATTAGAAGTGAACAGAGAAATGTCACATATCATATGATCTGAGGCTCATGTATCTAGTATCTATGTATATGCAGCATGAGTAAAGCAAGCAGAACATGATGTTATGGAGTTAGGTATACCTGTTGCAGAGCTGGGCTGAGTGACACAATCATTGGCAACAGCAGGAGTGTGATGATCCTCAGATGATACATTTGATTTCTCATAAGACTTTTTAAAAGCTAAAAATTCATGGAAGAGATGATCAGTCATGGATAGATCAGATATATTCAGAGAATTGTTTTGTGAAGTTGCCACAGAGTTAGCAGTGTGCTTGGGATGAATTCTGGTACCACGAGGACCATCCCAATTGGAGGGATAACCAATCAATTGATAGCATTTGTCACTTGTGTGACCTAGGTAACCACAATGAGTGCATTTAGGGCGAGGCTTAGACTTGTCTTTAGAGGCAGTATTAGGGTGGTCAGAATGTTTGAAAGTTGGTTTGTATGTGTGTTTTGGAGGGAAATGAGTCTCAGCAGCCATGGTTAAAGCATCAAGTTGTTTGGAAGTGGATTGTGGGGCTCGTTGGCTTTCTTCTTGAAGGAGAAGGGAGTAGACTTTGTTCAGTGTAGACAATAGGGTGGATAGGAGAAAATGAGACCTCAGGGCAGAATAAGATTCATTTAAGCCAATTAGAAATTTGATCAGAGAGTCTAATTGTTGGGATAGGATAATTGATTCAAATATATTGCAGGTGCAAGATGAAAAGACACCACAAGAACAACGAATAATAGGTCTGAAAGATAAGTATTCATCCCAAAGAGTTTTGAAAGAATTGTAGTACTGAGTAATGGTCATTAAGCCTTGATCCATTGTACTTAATGATTTTTCAATTTGGAAAACACGAGGACCACTGCTCAATGCATATCTAGCTTTTATATCATCCCATACATCTTTTGCATTTGTAAAGAAAAGCATAGATTGTCTTATATCTTTGGATATTGAATTAAGTAACCAAGACAATATAAGATTGTTCGTACGTATCCAGGCCAGGAACTCAGAACTGCTATCAGTAGGAAAAGGTATAAAGACAGTTCCATCGAGCAATCCCAACTTGTTTTTGACACTCAGAGCCATGGATACCGCACGGGACCAAGAGACATAGTTGTTAAAAATTATTATGAAAAATCCCATTTTTTTTTTTTTTTTTTGGCAATTGCTAAATCAATGTTTTAAAAATAATTATGAGAAAATTGAATTCTAAAAAACATGTGTGTATTCTGTAAACATTTATGCACAAAATTTTATTTGAATTTCATTAAATAATTTAATAAGAAGAAGATTACTTCTATAACTTTTATAAATAATAATAATGACATTATATGACTATAAATCATATGATAAAATATGACTTGAGTATTATATGTTGAACATGAATAAATTTTTTTTTTATTTTTTCTTATATCAATGAATAAATATATATATCCTAAAATCAAATTTATATTAGTATAACGTATTAGCGGAATAATATATTAATTAATATATTAATTTTCTGGCTAAAATAAACATCACTTATTAAAAGATGTGAAATATGGATGACCCAAGTCCAGTGACGGATCTAGGAATTTTATTCAGGGGGCCCAATTCTACATGTTATAACGAGCTTGTAGTTTAAGTCCAAACACTCATTTCAGGTAAAAATATATTTACGATAAATATAAATATCAATATGTGTATCATCAAGTTTTTAAAAACTTAGAATCTGTAACACCCTCATTTTTTTTAAAAAAATTAATAACAAAAATAAATATGAGATTATATGTATTTATAATTTAAGTTCAACACCTAAAGTTTATGGAAAAATATT
>CACSLK010027833.1:14178341-14189486 GCA_902706635.1 Striga hermonthica
ATTCAATCAATAATAAAACCAAATTAAAGCTTACGATTAAATAATCCAATGTCGAAAACAAGAGCAAACCGAATCCAAAAGTCGAATCCCAGAGTTTTCCTCTCCAAGATCGAATCACAAGATCAGAAACAAGAGAAAGTTTGAGTTTTTGGGTGAAAATCCCTAGAGAGTTCGAAACCTAGATCCCAAAAACGAATGAATTGTTCAAAATAAAATTTGTTGTTTTAAAATCTGAATTCGCGAGTTCCGCGGCCGCGACATGTCCCGCGGCCGCGGTGAAGGGACGGTCCGCGGCCGCGACATGTCCCGCGGCCGCGAGTTTTCGCCTCTGTACGCCGGCTCCAAATTCCCGACCTATCCGCGGCCGCGACTTCCTCCTCCGCGGCCGCGGTGAAGAAAACTGGGCGCCTTGTGCGATTTGTTCACCGCGGCTGCGGGAACACTCTCGCGGGCCGCGGTGAAGGATTTCTGTGACATGGCTGTGATTTCCGGGCTCGTATCCACGCATTCGGACTCGGAATTGGATTCCGTTTTTTCCTACTCGACCCCAACTCATCCGTCTAGATAATTATCCTCGCATGGTCACTTCCCAATTGAACTACCTATCCTGCACATCACCACCGACAAGAAAAACGCAGAAAACCGGGAAAAAGAAACAAGAAAAACCAAAAACGAACAAAATAAAGAAAATGCAAGACACGACACAATTTGGACCAAGAATCAAAGAAAATAATCTAGAATAGAGAAAAATAAATGCAAAATAAACAAGGAAAACACGACAAAAATGGAACAAACAGAATCAAATGAAAAGTTCCAACGCAAATAATAACATTGGAATATCTATTGCAGTTTCCGTTGGATTATCATTGGAATATATTTGTATTGGATTTTTCCATTATAATTTCATCATTTTGTCGTAGTGAAAAGCTCCCGAGAACACTATCTTTAGGGAAAGTACGATTTTGCCCTCTCCAGCCTACCATGGTTCCAGGTCGGAACTGCCGGTTTTGAACTAGTTCCAGGTTGGAACGGTCGGGCCAGAGTTTGGAGAGCCCTGAACTGGCCCAAACATATGCACGAACTGGTTCACTGAATCGACAGTTATGGGTCAGTTCAGTGAACCGCCGATTCTGAGTCGACCCGGTATAATTAAAAATGATTAAGGTTGGATTTTCAGTTTTAGATTCCAATTCGAAATTGGTCTGACGGTACAAAAATTAAAAATATGTAGTCCGAAACTGGCACGATCGAACCACAGGTTGATTCTGAGCTAGTTCGAGTCAAACTCGCAGGTCGGGCCAGCTCGTGGCCATGTCTATCTCCAGGCCAATATTGGCTTCATATCTAAAAGCAAATGAAAAAGGTTGATCAAACAATTTCATCATGTCAACTCTTAAACCTTTTTTTAAGGCTTGTTAGAATATCACTTGTGACTTGTCCCACATCGTTCATACATGGAAAATAGACCCACCTTATAAGTCTAATGGGCTACTCCTCCTTCCACCAATTGATTTTGGGATGGAACCCCACTTGGGCTTCATATGGGCTTTCCCGCTTTGGTGCGCTTCATGTTAGTGGGCCCGCACCTATTTTCTCCCAGTTTCTTACATGGTATCAGAGCCGGTTCTATTGGGACCGTGCGATGATGTACCCGTTTATGGGAGTCTGCTTCCCCACGTACCCGTTTATGGGAGTCTGCTTCTAGTAGGCTTGGGGCACCCAACCCAATTGGGCTTGGACTTCCGAAGGACTCACAAGTGAGGAGGCGTGTTAGAATATCACTTGTGAGTCCCACATCGTTCATACATGGAAAATAGACCCACCTTATAAGTCTAATGGGCTACTCCTCCTTCAACCATTTGGTTTTGGGATGGAACCCCACTTGGGCTTCATATGAGTTTTTCTCTCTCGTGGTGCGCTTCATGTTAGTGGGATCACACTCGTTTTTTCCCCAGTTTCTTACTTACAGGGCTGACATGTGGCGCAAATACTTAGGTGCGCCCTGGCACACCTTGCTCGGTGTGCCAAGGCCTTTTGTGAAATACACCCCCCCCCCAAAAGCGTGTGAGGTAAGGAGGTAAAGTATTTTTTTTTTAAATGGGACATGTGTCCTATTTCTACTGGGTAATGAATTTCATATATCATATTATATAAATTAAATTATCATTCATATTTTGTATAAAAAAATAAAAATAAAAATACCAAAATTCATAATTTTTTATTCTCTACAAATAGAGACCACATTTGATATTTTTTTGAACACAATTAATTTATCATTTTTTACAATTAATTTATCTTATTGGAAAATTATGACTCAAATCTATAATAAGATGAACATGTTACATAGTAAGATTAACATGCTATAGAGTAAGATGAACAGGTCATAGAATAAGATGAAAACGTTACATTTTCACAGATGAAATTTAGATGAACATGTTCTAAAATAAGATGAACATGTTACATAATAAAATGAACATGTTATAGAATAAGATGAACATGTTCATTTTTTACAATTAATTTATCTTATTGGAAGATTATGACGCAAATCTATAATAAGATGAACATGTTACATAATAAGATGAACATGTTGCATAGTAAGATGAACATGTTATAGAGTAAGATGAACATGTCATAGAATAAGATGAAAATGTTACATTTTCACAGATGAAATTTAGATGAACATATTCTAAAATAAGATGAACATGTTACATAATAACATTGAACATGTTATAGAATAAGATGAAATGTTACGTACACAATAAGGTGAACATGTTATAAAATAAGATGAAACCAAAATGAGATGAACATGTTATAAAATAAGATGAATATGTATTATTTCAATCTGTAACATGTTCATCTTATTTGAAAACATATTCATCTTATTATGTAACATGTTCATTATATGTCAGTATAGTAAAATAATTACGAAAAAAAGGAAAAATTAGTTGTGTTCAAAAACCTATCAAATGTGGTCTCTATTTACAGATAATGAAAAATTATGAATTTTTGTATTTTTATTTTATTTTTTTAATATAAATAATTAATAATATTTTAATTTATGCAATATGTCACATTTTTTAATTAAAAAAAGAAAAATGAGAATGTGCACTACACTCTCTAAATTTTCTAGTTTTTGGGGTGAGGGGTCGCGTGCAAAATTGTAGTGCTACTGGACATGTGGTTCGATGGTTTTGCTCACCTACCCACGGTGGGCAGTGCCCACCAAAAAATTTTACATGAAAAACGTATTTTGAGAATACGTTTTTCAATTAAATTTAATTGAAAAACGTATTCTCAAAATACGTTTTTCATGTAAAATTTTTTGGTGGGCACTGCCCACCGTGGGCAGGGGATCAGATCTATGTGGTTCGATAGTGCAGGATGTTTCTAGCAATTCCCATAAAGTGATTGTGGGTATAGTGATTGCTGGGATAATGTTGCCGTGGATATGCTTGAAGGGGAACTTATAATTATTGGATCTATTTTTATTTCTATTTTTTTTTATTTTTTATTTTTTTTTTTAATTCTTAGGAGTGTTATCCGAGTGGAGTCGAATATACCATGTTCGAGCACATGACCATTTAATAAATGAGTCAACTCAGCTCGTTTCATAAACGAACTCAAGGCTTGTTCGAGCTGACTCGTTTAGGTACCGTTCATAAAAATGCGATTAACTTGTTTAATAAACATAAATATCTAAATTAGTTGTTTGTGAATAGAAAATGTCCACTTATGAATAAATTGGACTTGATTGTTTTACGAACTGCATGCATTGAGCTATGTTCACGAACAACTTGGTTCAAATAGCCGTCATCTACCTATATTATAACATACGATTTTTTGTTAAAAAAAAATCCAGGAATGGAGTAACAAGTGGGCCATGACATAGCCCAATAAACCCAAGTGCAAAAAACTCCAAATATTGGGTTTAAAAATCAATTACAGGCTGAAACAAGGATACGTAATGCAAGACTTGTGGATCAAAGATTACGGGCCGACCCAACTTTTTATAATTGGGCCTAGGTCTTCATTCTCCAGCCCATTATCGCGCGCTGCTTGTTTACAAAATTTATTTGGTTTTTGCTGATGTGTGTGAAACTGTATGGTTTTGCTATGGATCCATCGGATGACTCGGCTTATGGAGTCGTCATCCATAGTTATCTACAAATATGTATTAACACGTGTCATGTGCAATAAATACACATCGAATACATGTCAATACATAAAGTTATGGATGACTCCATAAGGGAACCATCCAATAGATCTCTAGCATTTCTAGTGAAACTGTGAATCATCACATTATTTAACAAGACTTCGATCGGTTTCATTGAATGTTCATAAATAAATTAAATAATTGCAAATAAATTATCATTAACTGGGGATTAAATTTTAAAAATTAAAGAAAGGTCAATGCCATTAATTACAAAAAATATAATTTCGTAGGTTCATTCAGATCTAAGTTGTCCAAAATAAAAATAAAATACTAATTTTAATAAAAAAAAATCAAATTTTAATACTAATTTTATTACGAAATTTGGTTGATTTAAGAGAATAAACAAGTGGTTAAGATGCACAACATAGGCTATTCATGTGTAAAACTTTTAATCTATAATGAATTTTATATTCCACTGCTTCCAAATATGAATCATATAATTAAGTTTAAAATAATTCTAGTAGAACTACAATATTATAAACGTGTGTTAATAAATAAATAAATTTACTTAACAAAGAGTTTACAAGATAAAAATAGAATTTTTAATTTGAATTTATAAATAATTCTTAATAAATTACAATACTATTTTCATGTAAATATATAATCGAAAATTGTGAAGAGGTAAATTTGACAAACTAATAAAACATTAACAAAATATTAAATTTTAAAGTATATGTGTAATTTACAGCAATCAAATATTTTATAATTTTAAACCCCTATATATAATTCCTAAATGTGCTGAGCCTAAGTGGCAGACTCGCATGCTTCGTAATCCTAGGTGCCAAAATTTCATGTTTTGTTATTTGGCTTAGATAGATTTTAATTTAATTCCAATCCAAAACTAATTAGGTTCGGATTACCATAAATATGTTGATTTATTTATGATCATTTTAGATGTATTTATTGTATTTTAATATCATTTTCTATTATACTATTGAATTATGTATTTTAAAAGTTGACAACTTTTGTATTTCTTATCGGTTTTATATATATAATGTATCAAATTAATCATCTTTTAATGAGCTTCGATTTGACATTCATATTGTATATATAAAATAATAAATTATATTTATCGTTACAATAATAAAAAAATATTTATTAAAATTAATTAAAAAATAAAATTATTTTTCAATTAAAATATTCATGTTTACTGTAGTTATATGTTATAAGTTAGAAAAATTATTATAATATAACACATGTAAGTCGCACAAATAACAAGTGTCATACTAAAGTTTTCAACTACTTTTTCTCATTAATTTTAAATTTGAAGAAAAAAAAAATTAACAAGCACTCATGTAATACACAGACGTTGTACTAGTTGCTAATAGACATGGAGTATTAAAGTCAAAACCTAAACAAACTATTTAGAAATGGACCCATAAATTGACAAAATTAAATTACAAATCACCAAATAATTGATCATTGACATTAAGAAACTATAATTTGTAAATATATATACATATAAGGTGGGACGGTTTTGCTATGAAACAATCGAATGACTCGGTTTATGGAGTTATCCATAATTATTCACAAATAATGTATCGGTACGTGTCTTACAATAAATACACTTTGAACAAGTGTCAATACATTAAGTGATTGATGGTTCCATAAAAAAACCATTCGATGACTCCATAAAATTTTTGTAGGGCGGGATATAAAACTAAAATACAATTAACTTAATACATTAATTTACAGCAAGTGATAATTCTTTAGTCAATAGGGCAAGCTAAAGTACAGTTATTTATGGATTAGCTTCAATTAGTCAACACCAAGCATTAAAAGAAAAATGATTATTAGGCTGTGATTACAAAATGTCTGTCTCGTTAGAAAATAGATCCCACACGTGGCATACAACCATCAGAAATTCTATGGTGCCACATGTGGCACGTGTTATGGTGCCACAACATGATGTGGCACATTATGATTGGTGCCACAATATGATGTGTGATAGTTGTGGCACCAATCATAATGTGTCACATCATGTTGTGGCACCATAATATGGTGTCACATGTGGCACCATAGAATTTCTAATACAACCATACCACAACACATATTCTAAATTAATTTCTTAATTCACCATAGTTTTAATGTGTGTTGGACGACTTCGTGGAGAGATTAATGTTGGTATTTGGTATTGTAATATGTCGGAAGATGAATTATAGAGTATCTACAATTTAATCTATAAATGGAGTTGTAGTTGAGGTAAATCGAACTCGAGTTTCTGATAACCTAGTTCAGGCTCGAGATCGAGCTCAACTTTTTAAGTTAATGAGTAGTATATTCATTAATGATCTTTATGTTAAAAAAAAAAAAAAAAACCTTAAAAGTATTCTATTTTTCAAGCGTAATGAGCTTTAATGAACTGAATGAACTGAACTTGAACCTTAATAATAAATTGAATTAAATCCAACTCACAATCGATTTGTTTCGTTTAATGGATTTAGTGAATTATACCAACATATCTCTGGAATTGATATACCAACCAACACATATCTGTCATATAATGGTTTGTCTTTCAAATGATGTTATGTTAGTGACTTGTACCCACATATCTAGAGAATTGATCTACCAAATCATTTCATTCATACTGATAGCCATAATATAATACACCGGTCTAAGTACCAACTGTCCGACCGGATGACGAGTTATGTCGACCGGAACAATGCCTTGGAACAGAGAAAGTCGATTACTTATGTATGATAGGGGAAGTCTACTTCTTAGTTGTCTTCCTCAAGACGACATCCTGTAACCACTACCATAGGGGAAGTCGACTCCCTTACACTGTCGGAATAAAGGTCGATTAGCTCAAAGACGATATCTCTTAAGAAGACGAGAAGATGGTAAATCCTCCTGATACATTCTTACGTGAACTCCAACTCGACCTCTTTCTACTCACGGTCGATTTTCTAGACGTAGAGGGATAGTAGCAGACGATGGTATATTCAAGACACTTCAGGGTATCCAAACTAATTTGGTGAATAAGGATAATTTTTCATTGGATAAGATGGAATTTTAAACTGACTAGGATCTGACCAAGACCTGATTAGGATACGAATAGACCAGGTCATCAGGCCACTTGACCAAGGGTGTTTTGGGCATTTCAACGAGGTACTTTCTTCTATATATATATAAAGAGTTGAGGTAACATCAAACCCTAACTTGCACACATTCTACCCATTTCCATCTCTTCCTGCTGTTGTTGCTCCTCCTGAGCAGAGCATTCCCATTTCTTCTTATCACTGACTTCATCGTTGGATGCTCTACGCTGGAAACACTTCCGGCGTTGAGTTCTTGCAAGTGTTGGAGGCGATTCAAAGGTGGTTCGGACGGATCGAACTCATTTCAACCGGTTCACCTCATATATAGGAGGAGCCCCATCACATATACTAATTTGTCTTTTCGCATGAATATTAGTGGATACTAAATGACTAGTACGTACCCCGTGCAATGCACGGAACATAGATATTAAATGAGTTATTTTAACAGCCTTGTCCGTTTAAATCTTAAAAGTAATAGTGTTATTATCTATTTTCTATCTCTTTTAATCAACGTTAAGTCTAAAAAATAATAAGGTTATATGTTTTTTTTCATATCTTTTAACCAGCATTGTTTTTTAGCCAGAACTTAAATATGAGTATATATTTCCTGCCGTTTCGACAAAAAAAAAAAGAGTATATTAGGGCTAGCTTGTAAAATAATTAATATATTATCTCACTAAAATATTTATACTAATAAAACTTTAATTTCAGTATATAAATTTATCCCTTGATATAAGAAAAAAGTAACAGTTTTATTTATTCTTGTTCATCATATAATATTTAATTATTATTGTATTATATAATAAAAAATAAAGTGTTAAATAGTTTTTTTTTTAACACAAAGATAATATTAAAAAAATATAAATATCCATACAAATATACGAACCAAGTTTTTTAAATAGTTTTTTCTAAGTTTTATAAAAATATATTATAATTTGTTAGTGTATTATTCAAAATCGTAATATTGATTTGTAGTTTTTAGAAACAGAATTTTGATTGTTTTTGCTCACCCCATTTTATGGGATTTTTTTATGTGAAGATAAGAAAGATTAAAAATAATATGTAAAATAGGAAACTTGATTAAAATTATAAATGCATTAATTACTACTTGATAAAATTAGAAGTTCATTAATTAAAGTTGACTTTTCTACCTACTATATTTAGTAAATAGGTTTCCTTTTAATATAAATATAGATATAGATATGAGTAAAAATTAATTATTATATTTAAACGGTTTTGCTATGAAGCCAACAGTTGGCTCCATAGTGGAGTCAATCTTCTATATACAACAAATAAACATACCATATTAATAAAATTATATTAATGTTATTTAAGTAATTAAATAATATGGTATGTTTATTTGTTGTATATAAAAGGTTGTCTCCACTATGAAGCCAACCGTTGACTTCATAGCAGAACTGTATATCTAAATAAAAAAATCAATATGAAAATGTTTCCTAAAATTTCAACGGATATATATCTCACTACTATAATTTTCGTTATATTATCCCAATGGACGGACAACACCATAAAAATAATTTGTTAAAATTAAATTTCTCCAAGTTTTCCAATTGAATTATTATTATTTTTTTCTTGTAATTTCAAATTTTGTTGGAAGACTTATCATTATAATACGAAATCTAAATTTTGACGATGGTATTAGAATTGTTGATAATTACCGAAATTGTCATAATCACATGAAATTCTAATGAATAACTCATTTGAATATATTAATTTCAAAACACAAATTATAAAAATTGAAAACATATAATTAATGTCATTGAAATTGCCACAGTGGGATCGTACCTTTGGGGTTGTTGTGTGGAAAGTTTGGAAGTGGAGGAATGAACATATTTTTCAGGGGAAGACTAAAGAGGTGGAGTGTGGGGTCCGTGAAATCTTGGCTTATATTGAAGGGCTGGACAAGGTGAGGGAGTGCGATAAGAAACTTGGTGGGTCGGGGCACACACGGATACCTTGCTGGATAAAGTGGGAGAGACCATCGACGGGGTGGGTTAAGATCAATTCTGACGGCTCTTTTCATGGGACTTCGGGCATAGGGTGCGCTGGGGGCCTGCTTCGTGATGAACTAGGTCGTTGGCTTGGTGGCTTTACTATGAAGATTGGGATTTGCTCAATTATGGGTGCGGAGCTGTGGGGCTTTTTCCAAGGCCTTCGCTTGGCCTGGGATTTGGGGTTTCGGAAGGTGGTGGCGGAAGTTGACAGTGCGAGTGTTGTAGAGTTCTCTGCCACCTTAGAAGATGTGCCTGGAGTGCACGCTAGCCTCATTATGGGAATTAAAGATCTTCTACGTCGTCCTTGGCAGGTTACGGTGCAACATGCATTCCGTGAGGCGAATTTTGCAGCCGATTATTTGGCGTCTCTAGCGATGGAAGGACTATTGGGGTATCACTTCTCCCGCGATCCACCTAATGGGGTCCGGATGTGGCTGGCTCATGACATTAGTGGAGTTTCGTATCTGAGGCCCGTTTGTAGTACGGCTATATCGTAATCGTGTTAGCGTCTTTCTTTGTACCAAAAAAAAAAATTGCCACAATTCAATAAAAATTAAATAGTGGACCTGATAATTCTTTTGTCGTGTGGCAGATAAATAAAGTATAACAAATATAATCAATAATTCACAATAATAACTTAAAAAATATTTTTCGTCTTCATATCTATACTTAAATAAACAGTCATTCAATTTACTAGAAATAGTAGCAAGAAAAGTCAAATACAATTAATGTACTCTATTTTTATTATTTTTTTTTATTTAATTGTTTTTTCCCATAAGATCGGTACAAAAAAAAAATGTATGTAAACAAAAAAAAAAAAAAGACATTTGATCTGTCAAGATAAAATCTTGATTTTTACGTTAGCCAAAAATAAATAACATTTCAACCCTAAATTGAAGGGATTGATTATGCATATAATATTTAAAGTTCGGTTAGATTAAAAATTCCTTATATCTTTGTACAAAAAATATTATCTAATGGTATAAAAAATCTGATCTGATTTGTTCCTCTACATATAATGCGATTTCCATAAATTAAAATTTTTTCTTACTTTGTGAGAATGACGACTTGCCCAATAATCAAACTCATAATGTTGTGTATAAAGAGGTCTTTAATAATATATGATTGTTTTTTTGTGGAATATTATCTTATTGTACAATTTTCCTACGTATTATAAAACTTTTATTTAATATTGCATCTTATAATATAATATTACCCAAATAAATATATCTCGATCCCCGCACGGATCACGTACTATATATATATCCTCTACATTTTTTTTTATTCATTTATATAATTTTAAGTATTGATAAATGACCTTAAAATTGTACACTTGGGCATCGCACGTGCTCTCCACTAGTTAAAAGATTAAAAGATCTTTCAAAAGGCACTATATGTACAATTGGTCCTTCCATTTAATCTCATCAAACGACAAAATCCGTATCCACTTATTCTGATTCTGAAATAATTAGCCTCACTAATATGCAATTAATTATTAGCAGAAGTCACTTTCCAAAAACGTGCCTATTTTTGTATTAAATTCAAAATGCACTATAGTCAAACACGCAATTTTTTTTTTTTTTAATACTTTGTGTTATTATATTTTATTGTAAAACTGCCAAAATATGCACGTTTATTTACTATGGTATCTTTAATAAAGTAGAAAAATATCCCAAATCAACCGGGGCATATAAATATTATTATGAAAATAAAAATTAATTAGGTGTATAAAATAATTTTAAATGGTCGAATCACTTGTTGGTTGGAATTAATTAAGCATAGTTATTTGAGTCATGTCTTGAATCACGGAACCATGTTTTAGTTGATTGGGAATGGATTGAAACGTGTACTTATGCAATGCCTCGTTTGTTTGTTATGT
>CACSLK010027833.1:14233830-14244291 GCA_902706635.1 Striga hermonthica
TCAAAAAACAAAATTGATATTCTATTAGAAAAATAATTGATATTCGTTTCAAAAATTCTAAATAATTCAAAAACATCATGGGCGGGAGACATAAAAATTTCAAAAAACAATTCCGTTAGTAGTAAAAATAAAAAATATGAGCAGGAATCTTCATTTTTTTTAGGTTTTTCCTTATTCCTATTATATAGTAATAGATATGAAAAATACATATAATAATAAATTTAATTTTATATTCTTAAGGATGTGAGCATATAATATACAAATATTTATATATGCTTAATTATCTTATGCTAAAAGAGTATAAGTTTATTTTATGTTTACAATTAAAATATTAATTATTTAATTATATATAAATAAATTAAGTAAATAAGAATATAAAATGTAGCAACATGGATGGTCATATACAAAACACATGCACATTAAATCAATTAGATTACAGAATATATAATAGTATCTAAATGATCTATTTACATATTTAAGATAAGGAAAGAATCCGCAAAATCTGAACAAACAAATTCCATTCAAAAAAATTGCATGGAGAAATAATTCAAACAAATTGCATGGGCGGGAAAAAACAAAAATTTGAAGCGGGAAAATAAAACAATTATTTACGAATTTTCAAACATTTTTCTTTAGCTCTTTTATATAGTAATAGATATATAAAGAAAAATTAATACATTTCTTTGTTCGTGCATCATGAAATAAAATTTAATATAGGCTTTGATTTTGTCTCGAAAGGATTTATTTGATTAATATGTGATAATGAGAGAATTAAGATTTTATTTTTCTCCAAAATTTTATGTATATCCAACATTTTTTTTATTAATATAATAATATGTTAATTGTAACATTCATTTATCCTTCCAACAACAAAATTAGAATACAAAATTTTTAACTAAAATGGACATTCAGTTATCCTTCGTTTCATTATATGCTAATCTTTAAATATATGATTACACAAGTCAAATGATTTTAAATCATTCTTAAAATTAGTGTTTTAGAGAATGTGTATTTTGAGATATTAGGGATTGATATTTATAATTAGTATTAGCATAATAAATGAATCGCAATTACCTTAGTTGTATTTTTAAATATAAGCTGAAATCGTATTATTTGTGTAATTAATGGTTTTAAAAAACAAATTTTTATGTGATTAATATTACATTAATAAATCAGCCGTAATTACTTAAATTTTACATTAAATTTTACATTTAAAATATACCATAAAATATTTAAATAATTATTAGATTGAGTAAGCAACATTTTTTGGCGGAAAACAGTTACTATTTAAAAAATAATCAAACTTTTTTATATATAGATGTATTAGAAAAAAACGGTTTGGGAACATAATTTTATATCGTTGAGTTGGGAAGATAATTTTATATCGTTGTGTTAAATCCAATTCTTAAGGAAAAATCTGAAAATAAAAGAAGAGTTTTAAAAACTTCAAAACTATATCTCGGTAAACATGTAGTACTTTGGATAATGTATATTTTGAATTAACAAATTGTTATTAAATATGTGAGTGTAATAGTTGTTATAATTATTGAGTGTAGTCAACCTGACAAATTGTCTGTACAATCATGGCCAACTTGCTAAATTGTTTATTCAATTATTCTAGCATATCATTGTCATACAGCTAATACAGCTAATCAATCACTAACCCAGTTTGCAGCCTATCTGTAAGGTTAGGATCTATCTGCTCTCTTTCAAGGCTTTATCTGTCCTCTCTCCCCTATAAATAAGAATACTCGGCAGAGAAGAAAAGGTACCAAAAATCTGAAAGAACGAGAGAAGAAAGAAAGAGAAAGGAAAGAAAAGAAAAATATATGTTCAAATATCGGATATAAAAATATCAAAAGAGAAGAAACAAGTGATATTTTTATTTCTTTTAAGATATTTCTTTTATTTTTAAGTGCTCAATTCTCGACTCCGTTCCCGTTCGCCGGAGCTCGTAAATCTGGTGTGCTACAGATTTAGAGACGTTTGCCGTTGTATCTTTGGGGAAGTTACGCCTTAACCGTTAGCAGCCACACGGGGCGTATTCTTCTTGCGGAAAGAGTTTTACTCGCCTCGGCTAAAATCTTTCCGTTTTTTCAGTTGTAATTTATTATTCAGTTCAATTGTAATTTTCTATTTTTAGATTATTTGTAAGAACTGAAAATTACATATCAGTTCGTAGGATTCCCGTGTAATTTTGATACCAAATATCCAACACAAATCCCTTCATATAAGAGATTTTATTTCTTTGAACTATATAAAAAAAAAATCTGAAAATCAGAAAAAAAAAAAAACAATTTTAAAAACTGAAACAATCCCATTTTAATGCTGTCCGTGAGATTTTTTTTTTAAATACAAATTGCCATTAATGGAACGTATTAATGACAGAGATAATTTGACTAATAGTTGAACTGCCATTTTTTATAAATGGTAATTCTTATTCTATAGATATATATAGATATATTAAATAAGATGACTTATTATATAAATATAGATATATGTACAGATAATAATAATAATAATAATATTGTACAGATAATATTGGACTCCTTGATGCGCAAGATAGACCACTTCGCCCTGCTGACTTGTTACTTTACTCATGGGATAGGGGACTTGACGTTTGCGTCGATTTGACTGGTTCCTCGCCCTTGACCCAGTTCGGGATGTCTGACTTCGTTCCGGGACGTGTTGTGGTTGATGCCGCTCAGCGCAAACGGGCAAAATATGACGCCTTGTGTGCAACTAAGGGCTATGAATTTCTTCCATTCTCTTTCTCTTCATTGGGGGAGTTGCACACGGAGGCCATCGCCCTACTCAAGAGGATACAGAAGTATTCTGTATCTCAGGATGCTGGAGCACGTGCCGCTCCTCATATTTTCACTCGTATTAGCTTTTCCATTGCTAAAGGAGTGGGGGCCGAGATAGTATCTCGGCTCCCCTCCAATTTCTTGTAATCATTTTGATTTCAATAATAATAATAATAAAATAATAATAATAATAATAATAATAATAATAATAATAATAATAAAAAAAAAAGGACATATGTTTGACTTCTTGAAGGTACCAATACAAGATTTAAGAAATGAATTATTTACTCAATCCAAAGAATATCTGACAAGAGATAATAAACACTTAAACAATATTTCCATCCTTCAGAATCTTCTAACGCGATTGGAAGTCTTTGCAATAAGTGTGTAGTTAATAATTACTTTATGTAGAATTAAAGTATATACCAACATAATGTATCAAGTTTAATAATATGCTAATTAAATGCAGCAGTGTTAAAACTTTTGAGGGAGAGCTTTGCCGCCCTTGTGGTCCTACCCGACTCGATTCCAGATTAATCGGTTTCCTTGTGGATCCGGAAACCGGAAGGTCCCTATACCAAAAAAGTATATACCAACATAATGTATCAAGTTTAATAATATGCTAATTAATATAACTTGTCCTTTTATGTTAATTGAGATTTTCGAATTAACAAATTAACATGTGTCCAACGTGGGTAAGAGAGCATTATCCTCATTTTGGGATAACATAATTGAATTACTTTATCTATTAACCATAACAAATTAATTATATGGCTTGATATTACTTTAGTTCCCACTGGATAATTATTATAAATTTATAATGTGGAAAAAAAAGGTCCTCATTTTTAGTTCAATCATTTTATTTTCCTTCTTCTGGTTAGTGTTTTGTCTGTGTGGAAACTACACAAGAAAAAAAAATGGAATTATATGAAGATTAATTGAGTACATGAGCATATTTAATTAGCTGCAAATTAATTTAAGAAAAAGATTCTGTTTTGTTTATGCTTTGTGGTAATCCAACTCAATAATATGATTGTTACAAACAAAAAGAAACTATGTAAATGTGTTATAAAGAAAGAAAATCAGAGCACGCCTGAAGTTAATTAATAGATTAGTTAATTAGCAGATCATACGCAAGATTAATTCGTGGCATTATTAGGACCAGTGCTAATTAAAAAATAAAAAAATAAAAAAAAAAATAAAGTGATGTTATGTTGTGCACATTATTTCCAGCTAGATTTTAAATGTTAAAATCTTTTTTTGTAGTTCGGCGGAGCGGCAGAGGTGGGCTCGTGCTTATCCGTCCCGTAGTGGTCTCCGCTTGATATGAGTGCCATGGGGGGCGGGGAAAGACGGAATGTCGGCGGCCATGTTTCGGCGGTGGCTGCAGGCATCCTTGCGACTGTCTGTGGCGATGGTCTTGCCTTGGTACCTCTATTCCGACCGTCTTTGGTGTTGAGATGGTACGGTCCTCCTCTGGCCGTGCCTTGGGTGGGTTCTCGAAGATCTGGGGGGCTGTCGACTTTGCGGTCTGGTTGGCTTCCTCTCGATTTTTGTGGTTGGATGTTTGCTTGAGTTAGTTGGTGATGGGATCCTGACTGACTGGTGAGGAGGGCGTTAGTTTATAGTAGTTTTGGTGTGTTTTTTGTTAGTTTCGTGTTTTTTGGTGGTTTGTAGTGCTTTTAGCTTTTGTGTTTTTGTGTTTTATCTCTCGTAGGAGAGTGTTTATTTTTCCGTTGGGGAGTTTTTTCCTGTTGTGGAGTTTATTCGCTTTTTCCTATTGTTCATGGGTGTGTTTGTTCTTGTGTTGGTTCTAGGCGATTCTCTAGATCTTTCCTTTCACTAAGTTCGGATTTTAAGCTGTCTTTTCGACTTTTGGGTTGTATTTTAATTGTATGTTTGTGGTTTATCTATAAAATTTTATCGTTTGAAAAAAAAAAAAAAGATTTGGATCTCAAGATTGAAATGGACCAAGACTCAGCTTCTAAATGATGCAAGAAACTTTTTTCCATTGTGAGGATTTTTTTTTTAAGTTATGTGTTGAGCTTCCTAATCCTATTTAGTGAGGTAAAATAATTTTATCATGTTTGAAGGGATTTTGTAGAAAGAGAAATGAAATAAAATGATAAATCTTGTTTTGTTTGAAAAAATGAAGTAGAAACAAAATATTGTAAAAATTACAGTTATACCTTTAATGATATGAAACCAAAAAATAAAATAATTCACATATATGTATAAAAGAATAATTTTATGTTTAAAAATTTTTCTCCTAAATTCACCCACTGTTGGAGGGAAGCAAAATTGGTGGAATTGGGGGATCTTTGCTTAAAATTTTTCCTCCTGTCTCCTACTTACGAACCAAACAAGAAAAATTGAAAAATTTTATCCCCTCCCCACCATTTTCCCCAACCACACAATGGCCACGGGCCACCCGACCCGCCAGCTCGGCACGGACTCATCCCGGTCAAGCATGTCGGCTCGAATTTTAATTGAGCCGGTCTAGGGTCTTGTTTTTTGACCTTGTCCTGGTGGCCCGGGCCAAGTCCGGTCCAATCCAATAAAATCACATGTTTTTGTTTGTTTTTTATTTTTTATTTATTTATTTATTTTTTATTTGGACAAGCCCAGACCCGGATCGGCCCTGGCCAGGCCCGCCAGGCCATGAACCCAGCACGACCTAGGTCCGTGCGGGTTCTGGGTCCATGATTCCGAGCCTGCCAGCTCGTCGGGCCGGGCCGGGCCCGGCTAGACGCTCGCCCGTGTTTTGGCCATATCTACCTTTAGGTAACTGGAATTATTCTCTATGTGTAAATTATGTCACCTATAAATTATGATACCTTTCTGATCCAGCACATTCATCGGGAGGCCAACTTTGCGGCTGACCATCTGGCGAGCTTAGCGAACTCCTACCCTTTGGGCCTCCATAGAGTTTCGTCTCCGCCCCAAGGTCTAGATGCTTGGATTGATTATGATTACCGCGGAGTAGCTCAACCGCGTCGAGTTCTACTTTCGTAGCTTAGGCCATTGGCCTCCATCTTTGTACCAAAAAAAAAATAAAATAAATTATGATACCTTTTTTATTTTGCAAAATGGTGCAGTAAGTTATTAGTGACATGTTTGGATATAAGTATATCCTCTTAAAATGAATTCTTTGCTTAATTAGTATTAATTTGAGTTTATATTAAAATAATATTTGAAAGATATTAATTAAAGTTGATTTAATGTAACAGAGAGATGATGTGGAGTGATGATTACTTAAAATTATGTGAGTGAATGAATATTTAATTAAAGTTGATTTAGTAAGTAAAGATTATTGATTGATATTATTTAATTATATTGATAATATAAAAGATAGTGACATTAAATTAAAGTTAGATTAAATTTTAAGTATGATTAAACATGAAATAAATTTTTTTTGTAAACAAATGCCCTTAAATTGCGCATTTTGTGTGTGTCCAATCTTACATTAAGTCGGCTAAATTTTGTTGTCGACTGTGAACAGATGAAGTATATATATTTTTTTTTAACCGTGGAAAAATCACAGTGAATATTGGATAGCGGTAAATAGGACACCGTCTTTTTATTTTGTCAAAAGTTGACAACAAAAACAGGACAAATTTATGAACAACGAGGCAGAGATGGTCAACCATATCCGAAAGACAAAATTATTTATCATTTTTAATTGTTTGACATCAATTTGCTGCCATATAAATTTATCGTATTTATTAACAAAAATATATAAGAAATTGAAAATTATTATTTTTTTCAACAGAAATTCATACGGTAATAAATCATTGAAATAATAGTCGTCAGAATTATCAAATTCCAACTAACATTCCAACAGCAACTATACCATTAAAATTTTAATTAGAATATATTACCGTCAGAATATTTAAATTTTTTTTAGTGGTAGAAAAAATTAAAACAATAATTAAAGATACTATAATGAAGCAGTGTTAAAACTCTTGAGGGAGAGCTTTGCCGCCCTTGTGGTCCTACCCGGCTCGATTCCAGATTAGTCGGTTCCCCTGTGGATCCGGAAAACGGAAGGTCCTTGTACCAAAAAAAGAAAAAAAAAATACTATAATGAAAAAAGAGGTGGCTTGAGAGTTGTGAGAGCTTGAAATCAGGTTACATTCAATGACTTAAACATTTTAAGTCATAAAATTTGAAATATTTGTCCCTCTTTAGTAGTTGGTACCCTCAAATGCAACTAAAATCCTTCACAATTATAATTGCCAATTAAAAATTTCAGATCATACTGAACTCCCATACTTGCCTTTTTCAGTCTATATATACTCACTCCTCCTCTCATCACAACTCACCCTTAAACAATACATCAAACATTTTACTTTCTCAAAAAAGAAAAAAAAAAATGGAAGTTATAGTGAGTAGTGTTCAAGAAATGGTTAAGAACCCAATTCATGAGATCCCATCTCCTTATCTTGTTCATCGAGAACCCTCGATTTCATCTCCTCCCGAACAGAATTCGTTCGCACAAATTCCTATTCTCGACTTGAAAATGTTGCTTGCTAATAAAGATAGCCAAAAGAGCTCCAATCTTGAAAAGTTTCACTCAGCATGCAAAGACTGGGGCATATTTCAGGTTAATTTTTTTTTTTTAAAGAAAAAATAAAAATTGCATGCAATTAATGCACACTCCTTTCATATAAAATATTTTACAATATTATATACAATATATGATTTAATTAATTTGCAGGTGGTGAATCATAGAGTGGAGCCTTCATTGATTGAGAAAGTGAAAAATGAAGTGCAAGAATTTTATAAGCTCCCATTGGAAGAAAGGTTGAAATATAAGACAAGGGCTGGAGAAGTTGAGGGCTATGGCCCAACAATAATTGTTTCTCAAGACCAAAAAGTTGATTGGGCTGATAGATTCTACATGGTCACAAACCCAAACCATAGGAGAAAATCTCATCTTTTGCCAAGTTTCCCCAAATCTCTCAGGTCCTAATTATTTTTAGTTTCTATATTTCATATATACAATTTTGCTATGGAGTCATCGGATGACACGACTTAAAATAGAGTCATCGTCCACACAAATATATTTCATATATAATCTCTTTACAATTTTCTCAACATATCGAACTAATTTCGACCGAAAACGTACTTCAACTTAATTAACTCGATCGAGTTAATTAATTTGTATCTACAATACTATTTATAAAGGGTGAGAGATACCACTCGAATTATAACAAGTTCGGGGTAATGACATAATATGAAGAGTGATGATGGAGAGTGATCGATGAATAATATCAGTGTTTTTCAACCGGACCGGCCCGACGGGTCGACCCGAGACCCAGCCGACCCGGAGCTGGAACCGGTCCGGGTGGGGCATTGGACTGGACAACAAAGGAACCGGTCAAACTCGGTCAAAACCCGGCCAACCCGGTCTTGACCAGGTCAACCCGGGCATTGACCCGGCTGGGTCAACCCGGTTGACCCGGTCCCTATATATTCTTTTTTTTTTTTTTACTTTTTTTTTGGTTTTTAATAAATAAAACTATGTATATATATTTATATGATAAATATTTATCATGAAATACATATTATTACCACTCTAATCTACAAATTTTACATACAAAATATTTAATTTTGTTACTTTATGTATATTTATATGACAAAATATTGTATATATATAATTTTAAAAATTTTAAAATTAATTATCCGGTTCAACAATTGACCCGATGACCGGTGATCTGGGGACCTCCCCGAGTCGATTACTGGGCCGAGTTTAAAAACTATGAATAATATAGGTTTAATGTAAAATATAGTCAGTATTTTGTACGTGGTGGCCAAAATAACCACCATCTTTTACGAACTGGCAATAATAGCTAGCACACTTTATAATTCGGAGTTATTACACAAGTCCAACCAAATTCAACGGCTATTATTGTCATAGCGTAAAAAGATACTGGTTATTTTTTGCAATTTATCAGTCGAATTTGGTTAATAACTCCGAAATTTTAAAAGTTGTTGGATACATGTATCAATTCATAAAGATGACCGCTATTATTACCAGCTCGTACAAAATAGTGAGTATATTTTGTAATTTAGGCAATAATATATATCTATCTTATCTCAAAGAAAAAAAAAAAAGTAGCAAAAGTTGGATTTTTTTTTTTTTTTTCATTCACTACATGTCGATATTAGTTAGTGTACGTAATCATTTTTTTATAGTTGCATATAGTCATATGGCAAGCACTGCCGTGCAAAACAAACCTTAGTACTGAAATTAGTATTTTATGCGTGAAACTTAAATTATTTGGAGGCTATTAGTTAGGTCAAAATCTAAATACCTTAGATATATAGTAATATATTTACCGATTTTGGTATTTAATGGGACCTAAATTAACATCCAAATGTAATACTGCAGTATAGTATTACATTTGATGTTATACAATTAGTCAGTCATTTCGATATATTTGCAATCGTACTGAATTATGAGATTGAAAACTCGGACTATTTGCTTTTGTAGAGAAACCCTAGAAGCTTACATTTGTGAGTTACAAAAACTTGCCTCGGCTGTATTTGGTTTGATTTCCGAGGCGTTAAAGATCGAGAAAGAGGAAGTTGAAGAGATGTTCGAAAACGGGATGCAGGCGATGAGAATGACTTATTACCCGCCATGTCCCCAGCCGGAAAAAGTTCACGGGCTAACGCCACATTCGGATGGGAGTGGAATTACCATACTTTTGCAGGTTAATGGAGTTGAAGGTTTGAAGGTGAAAAAAGATGGTGTTTGGATGCCGGTGAAGTTCTTACCAAATGCATTTGTTGTTAACCTAGGAGACATTGTTGAGGTTTGTTTGTCCACTTAATAATTAATAATTTAATAATAATCATGTGTTTATTAGTTAGATGTTGCAAATTAATTATGTTATCATTATTAACTATTAGTATTGATTAGTTGGATATTAGGTGATTAATTGGTTCATGCATCTATTTTTATCCATGAATATATAGGTTTTAATATTTGGGAGTGATAGTTTTGAATTGATCAAATGTGCATGCATCATCAAATATTCAATTATTGGTTATTCACTTATTGTTGCATGCATCTATTTATCCATGAATAATAGGCTTCTTTTAACATTTTTCCTCTTGAACAAACAAAAAAAGAAGTGCAAACAAGAAAACAGTGATCATATTTCAACGATAATATATTTCGACAGAAATTTAAATTACCATTTTGAACTAGACGATTTCAACGGATGGAATTATCGTTGGAAAATTAAACCAACTATTTCAGCAGAAATTATATATTCCAACAAAATTTCTTCCAACTATAAATCGTTGGTAAAAAAAAAAAAAATAGCGTTCTTATAGGATCTTTAAATTTCAATTAAAAAAATCTAAAGAAATAGCCTCAATAATATATTTTATGAATTAGATTTTATGTGCTGAAATAAAATATTTATTTATTTGACAGGGGAAAGATTTAATTATATATACTTGTTCTTTTTTTTTTTTTTCACAATTGGGTCACCCTTAGTACAAAACATAATAATAACATATTTTCAATCAAATTCAACTTTGCAGTTTCAAAAGGTTGAAAAAGGGTGATGATTTGCAAAATTCCTTTAGGGTTGTGTCTACATGCATTTTCTTATCATGTAATTAATTTTTTTTT
>CACSLK010027833.1:14374619-14384831 GCA_902706635.1 Striga hermonthica
TTTTTTTTTTTTTTTTCTGTTTTAATTACAATAAAATGCATAGATCTCTTGCAAAGGATAGAAAACAGTAGCAAATCAACTGTGTGTAAGCAAGAAATAGAATTATTTTTATGGGAAATTTAAAAAGAAATGTGAGATCACAGCTTCTATAATTTTAGCTTGTCCATTCTCTCTCTCTCTCTCTCTCTCTCTCTCTCTCTCTCTCTCTCTCTCTCTCTCTCTCTTCAAGCTGTCGAGTTCTCATTTGTCCCTTCATTCAATTTCTTCAAAGCTTCATTAATAACAAGATCAGTCTTGCATAACTGTGGTAAAGAAAAAAGGACCCTGCAACAAAGATGCCAGCACCACTATTATAACCTTATTAGGGTTTTTTTTTTCAATTTTGTTAAAAAAAAAAAGAAAATTAATACAAAATTTCATTTTTTTATTTTTTATTTTTACTTGTTGTTAGTCAGATTTAACTAGCCAGATCCAAAATATATAAAGAATTTTTTCTAACATATTAATCTCAAATTGATAAAGACTCTACCTTTTTTTCTGAAGTACAAACCAAATTAAACTGAATCTTTTACCCTAATTAGGGTTTAATATGCCAAATCTTTCAAATCCATTGAAAATTTTCTGTTTGTGGGCTATTGTGGTATGCTTTATAAAGATGATGGATTTTTTGTTCTTATGTACAAATCTAGCTTAAACAATCAAGACTCACTAAAAAGATAAGCTAGTTTTGCATATATAATTTGGGCTCAATCTACATAAACTTGGCAAATATAAATCTCATTTCTCTATTTGCCAATTTTTTTTTTTTTTTTTTTCTTCTGTCACAATTTTTCCTGGATATGAAGTGAACATGGGTTTTCTTATAAGAGTTAATTGAATGTGATATATATATCCCCGTTACGGAACTATTCCGTTGGGTTTGTTACCGTTAGATCATCATGTAACCGTCGGGGATAAATGATCTAACGGTTACAAATTCCGACGGAATGGTTCCGTAACGAGGCCGTAGCAACTCCCTATATATATATAGATTTGTTAGAGTGGCAAAAATCTTTGGCACGTCAAACACACACGATTTTGTTCATTTTCTTGTTCTATTGACTTTTGACAGAAAGAAGAAATGTGTAATTATGATTCCCAATTTGTGCTCCAAAATTTTATAACATTTTTTTTTTTATATATGAAATGGAGAAAATACACAGAATTTATAAGTTATAGCCCAAGTCTAGGCCTTCCACAAAGCTTCTGCAACTGTTCTCAGGTTAAAAAATCATGACTTTTCTTAAGTTAGAGAATTTTTTAAAATTTGACATATTTTTTCACAAATTTTTATATGTATAGGTCTAATTACAAGTGGATTTGTCAATTTTTTCCCGAATAATATTATACTAGGAAATATCATACTTTATTTTTGCCGTCACAAATTTTTATATGAGTCAGCCTAATTGTTAGATGGGACTAGGGTTGCAAATGAGTCGAGCCGAGTCGAGCATTGGCCTTATCGAGCATGATTGATTTTTTTTTTTCTAGCTGCTCGAGTTCGACTCGAAATCAAAATGCTCGAGCTCGACTCGAGTCCGGCTCGAAAATTTTTATGTGGAAATGTAAAATACCATTAAGGACCTATGCTAAAATATATAAAGGGTATTTTACTAATTTAACATGTATCCCGAGCTGCTCGACAAGTCAAAATATGGGCAAGAGCTCGACTGGATTTCGTGCTCGAGCCGCTCGAGCTCGACTCGAGTTCGGTCAAACTCGAGCTCGACTCGAGCTTTGACTCGAGCGTTCGCGTTCGTTTGCAGCGCTAGACGGGACAATATGCCGTTATCATTCTTTTCAATTAAACACATGCTTATACTATAAAAAAAAACCATACTTTATTTATATTATTTTAAAAAGTATGATAATTATGTTTACTATAATTTTTTTTTTCCAGTTATTGTTGCATATTTTGCACAAATTGGACTGCACTGACTACTAAAAAAAATCATTATTTAAGATAAATGCTGACAAAATTATTTAATAATTTAAAGATATGATTTTTGGGTATTTTAATTCTAGGGTTCAGAAGTTTAGTTAATGAGTATTATCCATGGTGGAATAAGGGGGGTTTTCAAATTGTTTCGTGCCTAGAATAATGGACCAATCATATCGCGAGGTTCTGTGCCAGCTGGGCTGGCGCAGCCAATCAGTGCCTCGACGAAATTAAGGTAGCAGCAGACTGAGAAAACAAGTTATTTTTACTAAATTAAATCATGTCACATTTGACATTTTTGAGTTCCACAGAATAACTCTGACCTAAAGAATCAATCTTTTCAATCAGTTTTTTTTTTTGTTCATGGCTATTGTCTATTGGTTTTTTAGTTGATCATTTCTAATTTTTTTTTTTATTTTTTTTTCAGTTATTGTTCCATTTTTTAAATGCTATTAACATAAAATAAAATATTATTCTTTATATAATCGACCTTCCTATGGTCGTATACACTACAAGAAAATATTTCAATTCCAACGAAAAATTTCAACGGGAAAAATTTCTGTTGGAAATTCCAATGAATATTCCAACAAACTTAATTTTGTGTTGGAATAAGTGTTGGATGGTAGAGGACTTCCAACGGATTTTTTTCCGTTTGAATAGTTGTAGGAATTTATTTTCATAGGATTTTCCGTTGGATTTTAGCTATTCCAACTGCCGTTTTCCCCACGAATTTTTATACGTAGGAATATCCGTTGGAATAGCTATTCCAACGGAAAATATAAAGATTTCCAACAGAAAATTTCCGTTGGAATGTAAGAATTTTTTTTGTAGTGATACGCGCGAGTAATATATAGCTTCTAGATAACATAATTTTTTGTATGAAGCAGTCTAACTTTAAATGAGTCGAATCATCATATTTTTATAATAATAATATAGATTTTTATTTTGTGAAATGACATATTGTTAACTATATTGATTTTCATATAATTATATGTAAATTTGAAAGTATGAGCATCTCTCATAATAGTAGTTTTACTGGATAATTAAATAGATATTATCTTGTCAACTAATCAAATGGGTTGGGGTATAAATGTTATATAACTAAGTATGAAAAGATAATAACATTATTATTTATGAATAACTTTATAAGAGAACATACATACATTTGAGCTCACCTTGACCCAATTGAATAATTTGGGTTCATTTCTACTAAGCAAAATATGTTCAACAGGTCAAACCTCAAACTAGACTGATTGAGTCGAGTTTGCGTTGGCTGATTGGTGAATCAGAATTGTTTGAACCAAAAACTCTCAAACATTAAGAAAAAATTTCAAAAATTTAAATTTAAGTTTCAAAACTGATGGTTGAGATTGATCGAACTGATAGTTCTCATGTTGTTGGCGATTTATCTTAGCCAATAGAAAAACGGTTCCAAACTATGAAATGACTGAACTACCCGCTCTTGAATCGGAATTGTATGTTTGGCCGACCAATTCCTGTTCAAAGTTCCGAAACCCTCAAATCTGAACCCTAATATTTGGATCCACTGGTCTATAATTGCAAATGCCTCTTGTATAATTGAAATACATTAGTACACAACATTTTTGCCAGGGGATTGTTTCTTAAGAACTTTAAGCGTGTGCTTAGACATGAGATATTCAATAATAAAAAAAAAAAAAAATCATTTTTTGCCACTCATTTTTTTTTTAACTCAGAATCTAATCAAATTTAACCAAATATAACACAACTCAACCACCCTCAATATTATCAATATAATTAAAAATATCAATCACTCATCCTCACACATCATATCAATTTAAATTCATTATTCATCAATTTACATAATTCTAACTATTCATCACTTCCAATTATTTTTCTCCTATTTATACATCAAATAAGTTTTAATTATTTTATAAATATTATTTTAATAGAAACTCGAAATCCTAATCAAAGCTAACTCAATAAATTTTTTCAATTTAACTCTGATTATAAAAATAATCAAAATCATAATATCCAATCAAAACTTATACACAAGCAACCCCTATAACCTTTTTAAGTGTTTGACTTTTGTTGACTTTCTACGATATTAGTGAACTTAATATTGTGAGATTTTCATAGAATTCTTACTAAAAACATTTTAGGACTATCATAATATTTTCTAATATTTGTTAAAGAATTGTAAAATCGAAATGATCTTTGATAGTAAACACCGATCATTCAACAAGGAAGAAAAGAATACGTTTATATTTTTAGCATCACTATTTAGTAATAAAAATATCAACTAATCCTCTAAAATTATTAACTACATAAATAAATAAATCATACAAAAAAATTATGATATTTGTTTACATTAATCAAATAAATTATCAAAAGACAACAATATTATTTTTTAAAATTAGCATTAATACCCAAATCACTTAATGCCAACAAATAAACTATTAGGGCACAATTGACTACAAGTTAAAATTTGTTTTGACTGAACGAATATTTTTTTTGTACACTACTTAACACATAATGCAACTTAAGTTTAATTTAAACCAACTATTCTCAATATCATCAATAAAAATTTAGCAATAGAAATCAATCATGTTCACTCATCACATAACATGTGATTTCAAGTAACTCAGCTCATACTTTTACATCACATATAAACTTTAATCATTACATTTTAAATATTATTTAAATACAAACTCAACCTTCTACTTGATCAATTATATTCAAAATTAACCCACTTTAACCAATAAATTCAATCAATCGATTTTATTTATATCCAATTGTTTCGTTAGCAGTTCAAAATGAGCATTTGATATTTGAAAAGTTATTTACAAACAAAAAGAGAGTGTAAATAAACTAGTGGAATGTGCAAACTATACAAACATTTGATATTTTGGAAAAACATTCACAAGCAAAAAAAAAATGATAAAACTAAATATTGTTGAAGAATCATAATTTAAAAAAAAAATGAAAAAAGAAACAAACTCATTTTAAACAGTTATGACAAAAAAATTAGGGCAAATGAGTAAAGAGTAGAGTATGAGAGTGATATGAGATACACATTTGTGTAAACAAAAAAAAAAGACTGTAACATATAAGTCCAACAAAAATCTCACAAATTTAATGAAATTTCTACAAAGATTATATTTTTATAATTTTTAAAAAAAGTTTCCAAAAAATTACAAAAGTTTTCTACTTTAAAGATCTTGCAATTAAAAGTATGTGCAATTAAAAAATTTTAACTGAATACCTTGAGATTTTTATAGATTCATAAAAAGTCTTTAAAATTATCAATTTCAGTATAAGTATAACTTTTTAAAAGATTTAAAAAGTTAAAATTAAATATAACAAAGTTTTATTCCATGAGTCTTAAAATTTTCTAAAAAAAAAAATCAATTCAATACACTGCATATTTTCATGGTCACTCTTGTGTTTTGGTTGTTTCTCTATTTTTTTGTCTAATGTACATATAGAGAGCACTATTCAATGATTTAACTGCTTGAGAGCGAGTAAATATATGCAAATTTCACTGATTAGATATGTGGAAATGACAATTAACGTTTAATGTGCAGTGTGAAAGCAACCATTGATAGGTACAAGAAAGCTTCCTCAGATTCTTCTAATAATGGCTCTATATCTGAAGCTAATACTCAGGTAAGCAATTTGACATTTATTATTCTTTTTTTATTAATAATCTGACATTTAGTAAACGAGCCGAGCCGAGCTCGAGCTTATAGTGTTCGAGCTCGAGCTCGAGCCGAGCAAGATAAATGAGCCTGAAATCGAGCTCGAGCCTTAACAAGCCGAACTCGAGTTTTAACGAGCGGAATTCTAAAAAATTATATAAAAATTCTATTTTCGAGCCCTAAACCTTGTCGACCCGAGCTTAGACAAACGAGCTTTAAATGGGGCCGAACTCGACTCGTTAAGGCCTCGAACTCGAACTGAGCTGAGCCAGACTCGATTTAACAGCAGGCTGAATCCATTTTTTTTTTTTATTTAAATTCCAAATTAATGATTAAACTCTTTGACTTTTTCAATATTTCAGTACTACCAGCAAGAAGCATCAAAACTGCGTGCTCAAATCAGTAATTTGCAGAATCAAAACAGGTTGTAATTTATTAATCCTAATGTTATTTTTTTCTCTATTTTAACATTAATTGGTCCAATTTGTTGCTAATTATCACCATTGATTTACTTGTGATGCTTCTTATTCAGGAACATGCTTGGTGAGGCTTTAGGAGGTTTATCTCTTAGGGAACTGAAGAATTTGGAGGGCCGAGTCGAAAGAGGAATTAGCCGAATCCGGTCTAAGAAGGTACACGAAAAACGGGTAGCTTAGTTTATTTTGTTCATGATGATCATACTTTGCTAAGTGACACAAATTTTTCTTTATATCTTCAGAATGAGTTGCTCTTTGCTGAAATTGAGTACATGCAGAAAAGGGTAAGTTACCATCATCAACTCACAATGTGCAATTTGATTGTAATAATAATGTGTTTTATCGAAAATATGTTGCACGAAAATCGCGCATTCTATTTTTCCGAAACAAATGTATAATTTGTAATTTGGTTGTCGCAGTTCTATTGTTATTAGGCTAAATTGAATTTTTAGTCTTACATAGCGATTTTAGTCTCAAGATTTTTTACATTTCGCCTTTTGATAATGTGATTTAATATTTTGCTGCAATTTGATTATTTGAGGATAAAAGTTGCACTAAATTTCTAAATTTGCATCTCTGGCGATGAATTTTTTATTAGCAGTTTAATTTTTGTAAATTAAAATTTCTGTTGCGATTTCAGTACTCAAAAGACTGAAATTCCAGCAAAATATTAAATCTCATGATCAACAGGCGAAAAGTTAGAACCTTAGAGGCTAAAATTGCTACGGTATTAAAACCAACAGGACTAAAAATTAATGCATTTTTGCTATTGTTATTATTCTTTTAGAAAGATCGACGTATCTCCATTTACGACTAATTTATGTAGATTCTCAGCTACCTGATTATGTTGTTTTTGTCGTGTAAAAAAATATTGGCAGCAGGAGATTGATTTACACCATAATAATCAGTACCTTCGAGCAAAGGTAAGTTCACAATGAGACAATTTTGCATGTCACTTGCTTAATTACGTATGATTTTTTATTTTTTATTTTTTATTTAGAATTTAACACAATATATTGTTGATGAGTAAATTTTTGTAGATAGCTGAAACTGAGAGAGTCCAGCAGCACATGAACTTGATGCCTGGAAGTTCCGACTTTGAGCTCGGTCAACCTCAGACTTTTGATGCTCGAAATTTCCTTCAAGTCAACGGGCTTCAACCCAATGACGATCCACCACTTCAGTTAGTGTAAGACTTAAACCCTGCTTTACATTTAATTAATGAGAATATATACTACATTTATGTGTGATTCTTGATTTTTTTTAATAAATTTTCTGCATTCTTTGTAGTTAAATGCACCATGAACTTAGGAAATAGTCTGTTTTTATGTATGAAATCAAATATTATGATCAATACACAATTATAGTCAAACTAACAAATTGTTAATCTTCTCTGAATAGCTGAAATAAATGAAGTGCTTCTGCTAGAAGCTTTACATGGCTATGGAAGTTCGAGTTTCGTATAAATTCCTAATTACGTAATCCATGTAAGTCACTCAGACATTTTTTTTTTTTAATGTATGTTTTAAGTGAGAACTCAGGTACTCTCTTCTTCTGCTTTCGTTCATTAATGTCGTGTTCTTGAAAAAGATTGTATGTATGTAATATACTTAATTTGTATGGCGTTACTCGTGAGCTTTGATCGCCCGGAATATGGCGTTACCAGTTTCGGTCGCTTAATGATATATATGTTAACAATAAATTCGTGTGTTTTACTAATTGCCTTACATTAGGATTTATGTTAATTTGTAGAAAATTGGCAAATAATCATAAAAACCAAACCCAAACTGCAAATTTGTTCCATGATTTTGGAGTTGCACATGTTCGTCGTGAAACGATTGCCCTACACAAATATATAGTGAAAATTAATTCAAGATACCCGATAATTTCTTTTTGGGCAAAAATTATGTTCGAATGTACGGTTGTGAATAAATTGGATCAGAAAGAGTAGTTGAGCTGCAAAAATATATCAAGTGATTAATTGGTCTGTAAACTCATTGTGAAAACAACTTAGTGTTATTCGAGCTGAGCCAAACACATCATTTTCGAGTTCGTGCTTGTTTAATAAACAAGCATGCTTGGCTGGTTTAAGTTTGGTTTGGCTAAGCTCGCTTTTTACAAACCCAAATCATAAACGAGCTGCTAGCGAACATGATCTGCGCGTTTGTGAACATGCTCGACTTGAGTGTTCACTCAAAATATGTAAAAACAAAAAAAACAATAGAAGATATATGTCAATTTTTTTCCCGGTCAACGTCTTATTTTGAAAAAATAGTCAACGGAAAAATACATAGTGACACACAATTCCGTTCAATATAAAAACGAAAAATAATGCGATGTCAAATCAACACAGTCGAACAATTTTATTGGCCCGTGAAAAAACCACGTCACCCCAAAAGTACAGGAAAAGAAAAAAATTAGAAAATTACAAAACAGCCACACGATTATCGTTATTATCATTAAGAGCATACAAGGGCTCCATGTTTTGGTACGCAATTTTGGCCGATACCAAATTGCCCGCCTCCGTCGGGTGAAACCCATCCCAAAACATGTACTTTTCCCGGTCGACGCACGGCGCGATCTCCGGCAGACACTGCCCGGCCGACGACTCGTCGCTTGACACCCGGCAGCACGGATTGCTCAAATCCGTGATATTCCCTAAAAAAAAACAAATAAATTTCAAACAAGGTAACAAAGAATTCACCCAATCAAATGCTTGAGATCAAATTAAATTCGATTACCGTATGAAGAGGTGCTGGAGCTGTCTCCGGCGATCAGGAATTTTGCTCCGGGAAGCTGATTGTTGAGGTCTCTCACTAGAAGCCCTAGAAATTCGTTGAAAATCTGGACGACGTCGTTGGTGGTCTCGACGCAGAGCGAGCGGTCGTCGGAGGCGCCGTAGGTGGCGATAACCTGCGGCAGGCACCCCAATTTTCCGATCGCCGACAACGCTATCTTCCTCGCCCCACTATCGTACAGCCTCTGCCGGCGGTAAGATCGAAAAGAGGAATTAATTTTTTATTTACTCAAAAAGTAATTGGGTGTTTTGGAAATTGAAATGAAATGAAATAAATAAATGAATGAATGAATGAGAATCTGACTCGGAGTTGGGTGGAGTAGCGGTGGAGGAGGAGGGCGGCGAACTGGTGGGGGTCATACGGCGCCGTTTTGGAGTGGAATTGCGGCAAATAATAGGCGAGGTAGTCGTTGTTGCCCATTCCCACTAAATATATGCACTTTCTCAGCCGCCGTTTGGCCGCGGCCTTGCCGCCGAGCAAAGCGGCGACGCGGGAAACCGTTGCTTCGTGGTTGGCCAGCTGCTCGTTCAAGCTGATGACGTCGCCCTAATTGAGCCCAAAACCAAAATCAGGAAAATTAAAACAAATTTAAAAAAAAAAAAAATTAATAATAATAACACCAACTAGATATATTTTTTCTTGGTTTTTACAGCCGTTTCTTTTCTACACTTTTACATATAGTTTTATACGAAACAAGCGATCTTGACTAGGGCTGTAAAGAGCCGAGCTCGAGCATGAGCACTTAACAAGTTTGACTCGGCTTTTTTAGTAAACGAGAGCCGGAAATCGAGTTCGAGCTTAGCTCATTTATCAATATTAACAAGCTGATATCCAGCATTCACGAAATGGAATATAAAAGAATTATATAAAAATTCTCTTTTCAAGTCTTATCGATTAGAGATGAGCTCTGCTCGCTAACGAAATGAGTTTTTAACGAGTTTGAGCTGAGTCAACCTCGAGCCTTAACGAGTGGAGCCGAGCTCACGAGCGGCTCATTTCGTTTAACAGCTCTAATCTTGACTAGGCTCGGCTCGTGCGAGAAACTAGGCGAACTCGAACACAAGCTGGTTAGGCTCGAAAATTTGGAGTTACGCAATTTTATGATATTTTAGCTTAGCTCGCTAAGGCTCGAACTGAGGTTGCTACTATTAATAAATGAGCAAAGTATGTGCTCGTTTTCATCGATTCGGTTTAACTAATGATAAAGACATGAGCTAGCTATATAGAAGTTCGAGCATGGTTTGGCCGACTCGTTTACATGTCTAAGTTATACACTTTGA
>CACSLK010027833.1:14392675-14413132 GCA_902706635.1 Striga hermonthica
ATTAAATTATGAGGTGAATGAATCATTAAAACATAACAAAAACACAATTAATTCATGCAAGCTCATAGTTTTATCTATATATTTTTTTTAAATACTGAAATTTCAATTTAAATTAATTTAAATTATATATGCATTGGAAAAATATGAATATCCAATATAAATATCCAATTAAGTAAAAAAAACAGAAGCAAAAATATACTTGACTAATTTAGGTATCATTTATTGCACATGTGATTTTAGGTTTGGTGGTGCTGCTGCTGTTCCAATTAAATCAGGCAGTTGGGGGTGGGAGCGCATTTTCTAGTAAATAATTTTGCTTTTTTTTTTTAATAAGTCAATATCTTGTTTGCAAATTGTAAAGTTGTAACTCACTTTTGCACACATGCGGGCCAATGCGTGTGATGTGAAATGCTGATAGATAGGACAGCAAAATGAGAGAGAGTCTTGTGGTGTGGACTTTATATCCATATGCACTGTTGATGCCAATCTTTGATGTAAGAACACAGCCAATAATGCTCACTGCTAAACATTAACGGAAGATTTTTTTTTTTTTTTTTTTTTTTTTTTTTTTTTTTTTTTTTTTTTTTTTTTCCGAGTGTCTAACATGGGGTCGGAAGGGACAACGAAGCGCAACTTAGTGATAAGACGTTTCACCTATGACCGACAGGTTATGAGTTCGAGTCACCAAAAAGGGAAGTGAGAACAATGTTGATTCTCTTAAAAAAAAAAAGACATGGAATCGGAGAGGTTGATCCGTGTTGTGATTCTTGATGGCGTACTAATTTCGTTATTCCAACTCATTTTCATGCTAAGTTGATCAATAATAATATCCTTAGAAACACAAAAAACGTCATAGAAACTTGACTTCATATGTGTAAGATCCAAGAAGATAGCATCATTGAAGAAAATTGAGATTGTTCACTTCTGCACTACCCAAACTAGGCCTGTAAACGAACTGAGCCGAGCCGAGCTCAGCTTATTAAATAAACGAGCCTAAAATAGAGCTCGAGCTCGACTCATTTATCACTAAAAACGAGCCGCGTTCAAGCTTTAACGAGCCGATCTCGAGTTTTAACGAGCCGAAATATAGAATTTTATAAGCTTTTGGTGCCTAGCACCGAGGAATCCTCAATGAACAGAGCAGAGACGAAGCAAACCGAATTCAAGTCAAAGACGTTGCTCCTTCTAATCCTATCGGTCAACATCTAGTCTCTAATTAGCATTTTTTAGGCCGATAGAGAAAGAGGCTCGGCTCATTAATCAAACGAGCTTTAAATGAGCTCCAGAAACGAGCCGAACTCGAGCCTTAAGGAGCCGAACCAGACTCGTTTAATTTAACACTGGCAAAACATGTCGGGCTGCGATTTTCTAGTCTCGAACACATTTGATCCGATTCTTTTTGGTTATTAACTTTCAGTTAAGGGAATGAGAAAGCGTAACTATGGACAAGCAGGGAAAAACCAACATCATGAGAAAACTGTCCTCATATTGCCCCTGCACGGGTAACAGCTCCGAATTCTACTGTTAACAGCTCTAAAAAGGCTGAAGGAAAGAAAATCAGCAATAGGCTTCAAATGAGCCACATAGAGAGATATACCGATTTCTTTAAAGACCATTGACATGCTTCTCGAAATCTCAGTCTAATATGGAAAGCCTCTGCTTTAAATTGAAAGCTAGGAACTTTAGCTTTGTTCACCAATACAAGCAGCACATCATAAACTCGCATATGATAATTTATACGCGTGAAGCACTGTGAAATAAGAATACTCGGCATTATTTCTACAACTCTTCGCTACTCAAAGATTAAAAGAATCCGTCCTATAAACAGCAGAAACAACTAAAAACGCATCTAAAAGACAGATTTTGTTCTTTGATCGGCCTTAACAACGCTTCTAAGTTTACAATCCTAACTCTCGACTAAATGTCCCTTTTCACAAGTCGGTTTTGGAAGAACCTGAGGAATATTGGAAGGCAATGTCCTTAACAACTTGTATCAAGCCCTTGAGATCATCAGAACCCAACTCAAGGCAGTCTTTCAGCAAACCACCCTCCAAAACTTCTTGCTGCAAAACCTCCACGGCTTCGCGCAACGGCCCCTGCCATTTTCAATCGACACGATTGAAACAGTGATTAACAGGATGATAGGAAATGCAAGTAACCAATAACACAAGTTTAGCCATTTTTATCACCAATCCCTCGAACACCATTTAAGCAATCAAAAGATCGATTTTTTTTTTTTTTCTCCCAAGCAATATCAATCACAGGTAAAACACTAAACCCTAAGAAACTAAAAGCAAGAACACAAAACAGCTACACATACGGATTGGCGGAAAACAGTGAGCAGCCGAGCAAAGATCGACTTCGAGAGACCAAGGGCTTTTTTGTAATTCCGACCCATCCAAGCGACCCTCTCCGCGTCCGAATCGATCCGGTTCAGCTCATACAGAGCTCCCAGCAGCTCGTTCAGATCTGAAATTAAGCCGCCTAGGGTTCGAAACGACGCCGCGTCTCCCCACGCGTAATTCCTCACATACTCCCACCCCACGTTCCAGGCGAACTTGTAGAAGCCCAGGCCCGTGAAGCGCTCGATGTTTCGGGCCAGCGTCCTGGCCCGCTCCGCGCCGACGAAATCGCCGCGGGCGAGGCGGAGTGTGGCGACCCGGGAAATCAGGGAGTGGGAGAGGGAAAATAGAGATTGATAGTTGGAAAAGAACAAGGCGTGCGAGAGAGGAGAAGAAATTAGGAGCAGAGAGAGCAGAAGAAGAGACGGAGGAGCCGCCGTCATCGGTGTGTTTGCGGCGGAGATTTTGGGGAAATTTTACAATTGTACGGACGAGGGTACTGTGAGTAAGAGTCGCTATTCACTCTCTACAGGGAGTCGAACGACTTTTAACTCCAATGTAAATATAATCGATTAAAGTTATTGAATATTTGATTCCTTAATTATAATTAAGTAAAATTTAACATATCACATAGACTACAAAAGTTTATTCACATTGTGTATACTAAATATAAAATTTAAATTTCAAATATAATTTGTAAAATTTCATTCACATGTATATATAATATAATTTTACAAACATTTAAACTATTTTTTTCCACTACACAATTAACCTACTGACCGGTGACGATCGACATCTAATGACGGAAATGGTTTTAGAATATTTATATATGTAAGTGTTAAGTAGTACCTTTACCGAGTCGATCGTAAAGACCTACCTCGGGTCGTCACAAAGGAAATTGTTTGGAGGTAAGTTGTCGACAAAGTACAAAATGAGAAAATAAAAGTCTTAAGGGTTGATTTTAAGCTAGATTAACCTAATGAATTAAAAACGATGACATCAAGGTGTGAACTAAGATTTGAACTTTATCTAGCACGAGTCTCCAGTACTCAAGGAAAAATGAAAACAAAGAGAAAACAAGCTAAATCTAACACAATTAGAATCTAAAGTCGAACATTCAATACGAAATAACCGACCTTCTACCAAAGCCTCGACTTTTACCTTGAAATATTTTAACTTTAACTAAGTAATTAAACTAGATAAGCAAAACAAGATAAAAACTCGAAACTTGAACTAAAGCGAGTCGATACAACCTAAATTTCGACCAAGACACCACACTTCCCTCGAACAATTTCGTAAGCAAAAATAGAGCAAGTACGAAGTAATGAATCATACCTAGGTACTCTCCTTTATAATATGTGTTCGAACGAAATTAAAGTGAAAATTTTAAAATTTTAATTAAAACGACAACATAAAAAAGAATGAGTCTTCGAGCTCACAAAGTCGGCATAACAAAACTAGAAAGGGAAAAAATTTGAAAATAAATAATTCCTAAACTAGAATAAGAAAAATGATCCAAAATACAAATGACTTAATGTAATTATACTCTCAACCAAAATACACATTAAAACATGCACAATTAATGAAACACACTTGCCAATTGTGAACTAGTTCGCTAGTACTTGCGAGCTGTGAAGTGGTTGGCTGACCGCAAGCGTACTCGCATGCTGGCGGATAGTGTCGCTAAATGAACACGGGAAAGTCGTGGTACTTGCGTGCTGGTTGGTAGTGTCATTGGGCAAGGACAGCACTCGCGACCTGGTGAGAAGGTTCGCTGGTTGCGAGTCTCGATAATGCTGGGCTAGCGGGGGCAAAGCGGACACTCACGTACAGCAGACGTCATCACTGGGCGAGAAGGGCACTCGCGACCCGACGAAAGGTTCGCTGGTCGCGAGTCTCAGCAACATGTGCGTTGTGCACGACTATGCTGCGTGCATGTGCAGGGGTCCTCGACGACGACTGCAAGTGTTGCGCACAATCTCTCGGTGATAGCACAGGGTCAGACAACATGTGTAGATGAGAAACTTCGAGGCTGTGCAGACATCATGTGCGAAGTGCAGGCGTGCACGAGCATCATGGAGGCCATTTGTGGGTGTTTGCATGTTCTTGCTAAACAATGTGCTCGGGTCTGAATTTTTTAACTTTTCACATGAAAATAATATCTTGTGACTCCATGTGCTCGGAATTAGTGGCTTGATTCTTGTCCATCAAACAACGGACCTGAAAGACACCAATATTGACACAGAAAAGTACGACAAAACACAACAAAGCAACACAAAAGCAAAAATACACGAAACAAACTAAAATGGACCAACTAAACAATAAAACAAACCTAAAAATGATTCGGATCAACACATAAATTAAACAAAAATAAATACAAACACATCTAACACAACTCCCCTACACTTAGTTATTTGCTTGCTCTCAAGATAACAAAAATCACTAACCGTTTGAAAAGATAAATTTGCTAGTTTATTTCAACCGTCCCAATAATTCCTCAACTTCTTTAATCACGAAATTCTTATAGTTAAAATTCAACTTGAATATATGTCGCCCCATAATCTAGAATAATAGAAAATAAAATACGTCCAAATCCCTTCCACGCATGGCTGACTCACCACAAACCAACTTTTACATAATTACCTAAAAAAGGGTTGGAAAGATACGATGTGCAACGTGTGTAAGAACAAAAAACGTAAGCGGAAAAGATAATTAACAAATTGCCTTTGGGGAGCATCCACTATCCTTTAGAGCTATTTCATTAGCAAATTGGACCCGCAATATATAGTTTGGAATTACAAGTAAAAGACTCACTCCTAAACCTACCATAACCATACCCAATCCCATTGACTACTTCCCTGGCCAAAACTTGGACTGCCAACTATTACAAAAATTCATCCAAGCTAAAAGTACCTAAAAGTACAAAGGTCATACGCTTCAGTCTTTTAAAGATGTTGAAACACAAAACTGAAATTCTGAATTCACAAGCTATAAAATATACAACAATCACACGAACTCTCATAGAATAAAATAACTCAATATGTTCAGGAGAGAACAATAAAACTCAAGTCTTTTCTCTAGATTTTGTGTTCTAATATATTTATATATATATATATATATATATATATATATATATATACATAAAGAAAAGACAAATCCTACTTAGGTAAGAACATCTTATGTTGGCATGATCTTTAGCATCCTTCATTTAGAGTAAATTTTCTTCAAGTAGAATCCGTGTATGTGTTTTTGAGATCTTCATAATTGCATTTCAAAAATCGTGCAGGAACATTAGTTTTCTAAAACACCCAATCTTCCAAATCTTATAAATTCTGTAGCGAACCTTTCCAAATCATTGTTAGATCTTCTCCAAAACATCCAAGATTCTTTGTGTGTGGGTATTTCATCTATTTATAGTTGTTGACAGATATTCCTTGTCCTACAAGAAAGAGAAAAACTAATTATGATGTGGAGTCCTTGTAATTAATGAAAGTGGTATAGATGGTAAGTGAATATATGTAAGATATATATTATGTAGTCATTTTCCTAAATGATTAGGACTCCATAATGTTGCATCACTTATTGTCGCAACCGGGTTGAACTGCTTACGCCGTGAACCTCCTTCATCTTTGAGCTCCGGTGACCTGCAATATGCTAAAAGAGGGTCCCGACAGAAAACCTCTGGTGCTTAAGTCATAACTTGCTCAACAGATATATATATATATATATATATATATATATATATATATATAAATAAACAACTTAGGGCGTAGAATATGTGGTATCTTGATGAAGAATAACCTAACATCCTTCAATATGATAGTTGTCTTAATGTTCAAAATAGTCCTTGTTAGGAAAGAGATCCAACCTGATCATATTTCCTAACTTACCATGTCTCTATTTGGGCAAGTCTTATTGAACAAGTGATATTTTCCTTCTTATTATGATTCTTTCTCCGTTACTATGCAACCCTTAGATCCCCAGGCCGTTGTTGGGACATATGAGGATCTCGATATGCACAAATCACGGACAAACATTCAACATAAACCTATGCGCAGCGGATCTAAAGGTTTGATGAAGAAAACTTACTGCTTAAAATTTATGTAGATCTGGTTGGCCCGAACAGTTGACCGCAAATAAAATCTTCTCGGAATCGAACAAACTTGACCAATCCGGAAAGCTGGCGTCACGGCGTTGACCGATCGGAAATCGGACGGTTCACGCGCTCTCATGCGCGCGAGTAAGCTCCGACAGCTGCTCCATTCTGGCGGCGCGTGCGACGGCGGCTGGCGGCGATCTCGACGGCGATCTCTTCGTCTCGCCGTCCTGGTCGTCGTGGTATGGTCACTTGCTGGTTTTGGTTTCCAGTTTGGATGTATGATAGATCTGATTGGAATCCCGTATATACCTTAAGATCTTCTACTGTATTCTCAAACAGCTATCTAGATCTTGTATCAGTGGAGCACAAGAAATAGAACTACTCCTTGGAAGAGAGAGAGAGAGAGAGGGCTGGACATGTTTCCCAAGGTTGTGGGATTGTTCTCTTCTTCCATGAGCCTAATGTTGTATATATATATAGAGCTACAGTAGGGACCCTAAGGAGAATAGGATAAGGGCTTCTAATATATTAATACTGTGGAGCAACCCCACAATTAATATATTAATAATATTAAAGTCCACCACAATAATATTATTGCACTCCCCTCACCTATCCCAAATTACATTTGAGACTCCTTATTATAATTATCCAATTTACCTCCCCATGTTTAAGATATAATGTCCATTAATTAATTCGATCACTAATAATCAAGAATTAATTAATATATTATATTACCGAAGCTAGCGCTCGTTCATAGCATTCATATTATGCCGGAATAAATCCACCTGCAGGGGGTTAGCATAATATTCCTTCATGAACTCACTTCGGGGACATCATCATACTAACGCACATGGTGATCGTAAATATCCTAATAGCACATCAAACACATAATGTCATTACCCAATTCATTAAGTATGTCGACCCGGCTTGGATCTCACCCAAAGAATCAAAGCAACAACAATTATGTGCACATGCCTATTTAATATCTTACGGGTTAAGAGCACGCAATAATTAACTGAGGCCTAGTTTGTTTACGACGATCAGTATAAAACGAACATCCCTCTCTGGGATCCTGTTCAATACATAAATGTACTAGTGCAACTAATCGGTCAAGACAAACCGTACGGTTAACACTACAACTGTTCTGATGGGTTGTTCAATTCCATCTAGGTTGTGAACCAATGATTCTTGTTTCGCAAGTAACTGATATAGTGATCTTCGGTACGCCCGATGACGACCCACTTATCTACATGCAAAACAACAGAACGTGGAACTTATTTAACCAAACATAATTTTCATTCATCAAGAAATAACAAGTGTAATATCCACTAAAGAAAAGCTTAAGTATATAACACCAACAGCCGTAACCCCAACCTTCTGGCCTACTTGTTGTGACTTAGCCGAGGTCAAACTTGACCTCCTCCCGAGGTCTAACCGACCTCAGGTCTTACGACCTCGATACCTCGAGGTCGACTTTATTATCGAGCTCCAAGAGTTGGTACCTCCAGGTCGTCTTCTTTAGGTCGACCAGTACCTTAAGCTCGAATGCGAGCTCCTTGGCCGGATTACTTATTTCTAAACAACCAGAGCTCCCCCAGTCTGGTCTAGTCAAACCATCTACTCCAATCTAGTTGTCAAGTTATTCTAAGTGCTACATCATCTAGCCCCCCAATTTTTGAATGAACTGTCTGGACTTGTGCTGAAATGTATCTTTTCACCAAACCTTTGTATGTGGTATACTTTTATGTTCAATATAATATTCGATGATCTGGAAGAATGTGAGGTGCATAAGATATGCCTTACTTGCTCAGATCTCAATACTTGGACAAGTCATATGCCAACGTGCGCACGTCTTATTGTATTCTGCGTAAATATGGGCCCTTAATGTGCGTGCCCTCCAGTGGTCAATTTTTTTTTTTCCTTCCATTGCTTATAGAAACCCTTATAAGCCTTCGTTCCTTCCTATACCACTCCTATACTCTTCACTTGCACTCGTCACTTTCATTTTCTATAGAAACATGTTTTTTTGGTTTTCATCTTGGCTCGAATTTTCAAACTCATCTCTGTAACTTCGGCAATTTCTCAGACACTTCTTTGCGTAAAGTTGATGGGTACGTTCTAGACCTCTTCTTATATATTTCATTTTTCTTTGAAGCTTTTATCTTTATTTTTTTTTTATCTTTTTAGACTTCCTCAGAGACTACTTATGCCATCCCATTCTCTCTCTCTCTCTCTCTCTCTCTCTCTCTCTCTCTCTCTCTTTTTGACAATTTCTCAATCCTCTAAATCATTCTCCTTGTTGCTATCTCTTTAGCTTCTCCTCAACCTGCTAGGTGACTGCCACCGAAGGCGCTTAGGTCACTCTTTCTCCCAATCTGGTCGAGGCTGCTAGACCCAATCCTTACAGCTTGGTTGGGTATTGAGCTTGAATACTTTAGGTCCTGGGAGTTTTGGATTCCAAAAGTTGGGATTCTTTCTTCAAGCCCCCTGAGGGCTTATATCTTCTTTACAAACCAGACATACGCGGGTCTTATATTTCCCTTGAAAAGTGAACTCTTTGAGCTAGCTCAGCTCTATGGAGTTCCCTTAAACAACTTTGCTCCCAACGCCATTCGTTTCATAGCAGGCTATTGTATAAACCGCTGAATACTTCACTCTTTTGATCCTATTTTTTTTTATTGTTATTGGATGAAGACCTAAAAAGGCTCATTTACTTTACTCGCTACAATAATGCGAACTTCTTTGACAACCACCATTCCAGCAACCCCAAATGGCAATCTAAATACATTTTTGTGTGACCCCACAGGGACCTTTGACTTCTCTCCCAAACGGATCCACGAGAGACCCGAACATCATAAGCCCCCAAAGCCGAACCAAGATTACAAAGACCTTATTACCGACTTGAACAAAACCTCTTACGACCTTGTCCTTCTTATCGACGATGGTGACTTGAGGTTACTCAGTGGCTTACCTTCATTACCATGCTCTCGTATTTCTGACATAGGTATTCTTTAATTATTGATGTTTTTTTCTTCTTCATAAGAGCAATTTAAAAAAAGTAAACAAGCAAATGGATACGTCCAACATTCTTTGAAGAGCAATTTGATTATCAGAGTCTGCAGAAGAAATGGATTTGTACACTATCTAATTGAGATTGACATGATATCCCAAAAAAATGCAGAACTAACTTCATCAACTTTTTTTTTTTTTTTTGGTCAATAACAATTATACTAATAACTTAAAACTCAAAAGAGTACAATCGAGGTTCAATGAACACTACTGGAACAAGAACAAAATTTGGACTAACCCGTGCAAACTCCAACAAGGACACACAAACAACCGCAAAAAAACTCCATAAAGGCGACCCAAACTCTATAAAAGAGACTAGGACCAGTCATTGTTGGACTAAAACAAACGACAAATAAAGAAAGACAAAAACAAAATGACGCACATCTAATAAACAAGTACAATAACATCGTCCCTAAACCTATCAGGTAGACCGTACGACCATCCAAACCTGCATTCGAGTCATAGACCACGACACAAATGCCCAAAACACCAGAAATTGAGACACTAGACCCAAAAACTGCGGGAAAAAAAGAACCACCTAGACAGACAGACGAAGAGGCAACTCTTGTTCCAAACTTGTGCTCTGAAGGTTATCAACACTGGGGAAGGGGGANNNNGGGGGGGGGGGGGTAGCCGCCACGAAAGCACCGACAAGCCACATCAGAGGGCTCGAATACTAGGTCAAAGAAGAGATCACCTACAACTGTGCGCGGTTGAGGCACAAGAGACCAAACAAACCGACAGGCCGACATAATTTTGAAGTCGGAGGTAGTAGCTTATGGCCGACGACCTCGACCAAAGTTAGGAGAAAGACGGTTCGGCGTAGCCCACACTGACCAATTCTCCCGCAAGGCTCCAGAAGGGGTGGAAAAACGCCATCCAGTCTCGGCTCGGCCAAGGCTGGTACGGAGGGTGCAACAATCGGCCTGAAGCAGGCGGGCGGTTGTGCTTCATCTCTGAAATTTCGGATCGAAAATGTTTTTTTTAGAAAGATACAATCCTCTTTAACTTAATCAACTAAATTATTGAAATTTCGAAATAAATGTGCACCTCTTTTTATTCTCTAAACTAATCTCCTATATATTAATTCAAAACGCGTTGAGTCTAGGTGGCAGATTCTCACGTTTCAGATGCTGACATGGCGAAAATCTATGCTGCGTGATGTTGTTTTTATATTATTTTTGTTCTGGAGTTAGGTTTGATATTAGACATAAATAACTTTACACATATATTCATTAACTCAACATCCATGTTGTACATGGGTATTACTTATTAGTACTAGTCTCGTTTGTTTATAAATAAATATTAAATTTCGTCTATGTGAAAAATAAAAATTATGCCAAGCGTGTGTCAGATAAATTTCTCATAAAGTTTGAAAATTACTGGGCCTACCATAAAAGAATTTATTCCCCACTTCCTCATATAGCCCCAATAAACCCCACTTTTGTTGGGCCTTCAAGAATAAAAAAAAAAAGAGTAAATAAAAAGGAAATCTAGCAAATACGTACAGATTCTCAAAGATATCATTGGACCTTCACAGATGAGAATATCAGGGCTGGAAACCGACTCCTTAATTAATTTATAATTGTTAAAAAGACCCCATTCTTTTATTAAATTCCAAAAAGGGTCTCCCCATTTTTTCTAAATAAGTGCTTGTTTGCTTGCCCACCTGTGACAGAGTTCTTTGCATGGCGGAATAGTGAAGAAAAAGCTGTGTCCGATCACAATCCCCAAAGATTCTAAATAAATCAGAAACAAAAAGTTGTGCTTTATTAAAACCCTCCTCTCTCTCTCTCTCTCTCTCTCTCTCTCTCTCTCTCTCTCTCTCTCCATTACTCCATAAATGGTGTAGACAAATCTGCACCTGATTTTGTTCTTTTTTTTTTGGGTCTTTTATTCGCATCTTGACATTTTCACAGCCTTTGTGTTTGCCGAATTGAACACCACTCGTCTGTATGTGGGCTGTTGAAAGAAACGTGTTTTAATGGCGGAACAGATTCGGGCCGGGTCTGAGTGAAAGAAAGATGTCAGCTTTTGAAGGAAAGAGCAATTTGGTGAGAGCCCCATTTGCCTTGATTTGTTTTTATTTTGTGTATTTGTTTGATTTTGTGAAGTTATTTGTTGGTGAATTTTTTTTCCCTGATTTTGATTTTGAAGTTAATGTTTGAACAGTTGTGTTATTTTGGCAAGCCATTTGGTATTCTCTTGTTGTTTCATGATTGTCTGGTAAAATTTGTTCATCTGGGCTTGTGCTAGTTTTGGGTTATGTAACAATGTAGAAAGAAAGACATTAGATGGGCATTTGGTGCTTTTTAGTATTGTTAATGGTAGCCGATCGACACGGATAGATCAGTATCTCGTTTCACTTGAGTGTGTGTGTGTGTGTGTAATCATCAGTGGTGATGAATTTTCGTTCGAAGATTTAGCTGATCTTTGATGAAATCCATTCTCATTATCATGTCCCATATTGGTAATGAAAAAAAAAATGCTAATAAGTCATCCAATTAGCAAGATTCTTGATGAATATAAGTATGCATCTTTATACATTTGCTGCAGGACGAACTATTTATCACCAATAGGCTCAACAGCCCGAATGGCTCGAACCCATCCATACCCACGAGCCGACTCGAAAGACTTATAAGAGAACGTGAGCTGAGAAGATCCAACAGGTCTTTCTACTTGAACGAGGAATCGAGAGAAAGTAATGGTGATTTGGACTTATTCGGGAACATAAACGAACTGCAACTACGTAATGGCGAGAGGGGTTTCCAAGATGAAGATTTACTATCTGAAGGGAATAATAATGCTTTAGCAAATAATTCGGTTGATGTGTGGGAAAAACAGGACACTCAGGTACAGAAGCAGAGGTTACTCGTCGTGGCTAACCGTTTACCTGTTTCGGCTATCAGGAAGAGTGAAGACTCGTGGTCGCTCGAGATTAGTGTTGGAGGTTTAGTTAGCGCACTTTTGGGTAAGAAAAATACGTAATTCTTGTGTCTTTATGCAGAGAGGGAAAAAGGAGTTTGGCCTTTTATGTTTGCCTATACTTTTATGTGAATCTCTAGTTTTATGATTATCAGTTGTGTCATAAGGAGTGTTTGCAACTAATTAATGTTAAGCTGTTCGTCAACTTCTGGAATCGAAATGGGGTACAAAAGAAGATGCTTTTTAGTGTTATGAAATACCAACTAATTAATCAAAGATAAGTATCGTTATAATTTATTCACAAAAAAAAAAAGAAAAAACATTTTTTCTTGGCTGATTCAAGGGTAACTGATTTTTCATAAACTTTTGGCTTCTGCTACATATATATCAAGCCACGTCATTAGTTCCAATTATGTCCATGAAAGGTATCAATGAGTTTGAAGCTAGATGGATTGGATGGGCTGGCGTGAATGTTCCTGATGAAATCGGACAGAGGACACTAACCGAAGCTCTAGCTGAAAAGGTATTTTCTTTTAGACATAAACTTTTCTTTTTCAAAGCTGTCTTAAAACGATAAACTAACGCTCGACTCATTTTGTCAGAGGTGTATTCCCGTATTCCTAGATGAAGAGATTGTCCACCAATACTACAATGGCTACTGTAACAACATACTTTGGCCTCTTTTTCACTACCTCGGCCTCCCCCAAGAGGATCGGCTGGCTACAACTCGAAGCTTCCAATCTCAGTTTGCAGCTTATAAGCAAGCCAACCAAATGTTTGCTGACGTGGTAAACGAGCACTACAAAGAAGGTGATGTGGTTTGGTGCCACGATTATCATCTCATGTTCCTACCCAAATGCCTCAAAGATCACAACTCGAAGATGAAAGTCGGCTGGTTTCTCCACACACCTTTCCCATCCTCCGAGATACACCGAACTCTTCCCTCGAGAACCGAGCTTTTGAGATCGGTTCTTGCTGCAGATTTAGTCGGGTGGGTTCCTCTTTTATTTCGATTATGCACATATGCAAATAAAAAATTATACATTGTATATATGTGTTTTTATGTAAAATTTAAAAATCATAAGTTAGATTAATGAGAACATCACATTAATTTTATACATTTTATCATTAGTAAAAACGAACGATATAAATATAAACTGTATTTAACTGACATATTAATCTTTGAATTTATGCAGTCGTCTTGGTGGTTGATTATGATTAATTAATTTGGATAAAACAATTTTGAAAATTTATTATTATAGAAATTGTATACAAAATTTTAAAGGGTTTGGTTATGCCATAAAAAAATAATTAACTAATTTTAATAAAAAAAATTAATGAGGTGACAAAATAATAATTATTTTAAATGAGGTAACTAATAATAATAATAATTATTATTATTATTATTATTATTATTATTATTATTTTAAATAAATAGTTTGAAAAAGGATTTAAAATAGAATAACATTTGAATGTGACTTTATTATTATTAGTTAATAATAGCAACTATATAATAAAATAAACAAATAAAAATATAATTGTTTGATTAATGCAAAAGTAACGGAAAAAGGCGAGAAAACAAAATGAGTTTTTAATGAATTCTTTGTAAGCAATTATATATGGATAGATTTTTTATTATTTTAAATGAATAAGGTGTTAGTGCTAAGTAGTTATTGATTGCTTGGGAAAATCTGATAGTGTGTTGATTTTCCTTTTGAAGATTCCACACTTATGACTATGCAAGGCATTTCGTAAGTGCGTGTACTCGTATTCTGGGGCTCGAGGGTACGCCGGATGGTGTGGAGGATCATGGGAAGCTGACTCGTGTGGCTGCGGTAAAAAAGCTTATATAGTGTCAAGTGCCGACAATTTTTTATTTTTTATTTTTTTTCTATTATTATTATTTCACACGTCATGCTTGGCTACTGATTTGGCTTGTGATGTACAGTTTCCAATCGGTATAGATTCAGAACGTTTTATTCGGGCTCTCGATCTTCCACAAGTGAAAGATCACATTAGAGAGTTGAAAGAGAGATTTGCAGGGAGGAAGGTGAAATATTATTGCATGTGAAGGAACCAAATTAAGTACTCATATATTATTGGCTAATTATTGCATCTTATCAGTAGCTAATGGCTGCTTATGCATGTTTGTGATTAGGTAATGGTTGGGGTTGATCGTCTTGATATGATCAAGGGAATACCGCAAAAGATTTTGGCTTTCGAAAAATTCCTTGAAGAAAATCCCATTTGGCGTGACAAAGTAGTATTAGTGCAAATTGCTGTGCCAACTAGGACTGATGTTCCCGAGTGTGAGTATCGTTTTATCCTCATTTCCACTTAGTTGAAAGTTTTCTTTTCTATGCTCTCTCTTCTCTGTTTTCCTCTTGGGATTTTATAATCTTTTTTCCATTGCTTTTATTTTTTAACCTGTGGCAGATCAAAAGTTGTCATCCCAAGTTCATGAAATTGTTGGAAGGATCAATGGGAGATTCGGAAGCCTTACGGCTGTTCCAATACATCATTTGGTAAGATTTTCTGATGCGTTGACTGGTGTTCGACTTTTTTTCGCAGAGGGAACTTTGTCTTTTCATCTTACAAGTATAATTCATACTAATAGCTGCTTGTCTTTTTGTTTTGTTGTTCTGAAATAATTTCAAAAAAACTAAGTCTGGAATCTATTTACGAAAGGGAAATCTTAATAAATTAAATATATCACATTGAGGTTCTTATTTGCATAACGTGCCCTGTTCATTCTTGTGTTTGCAGGACAGGTCCCTTGATTTTCATGCATTATGTGCGCTATATGCTGTCACCGGTACAGTGCACACATTTTCTTTTACCTTTTGTTTATATTATTATTCTCTCTTTCATTTCGATTTTTTTTTTTTGCTTTTTTTCAGATGTGGCTCTGGTTACATCATTAAGGGATGGAATGAATCTCGTGAGCTATGAATTCGTGGCATGCCAAGCTTTTAAAAAAGGGGTCCTCATTCTAAGTGAGGTTAGCTATTTTAAATCTGCTTTAAGTTAGTATTTTGACTTAAATTCTTTCACAACCAGCTTAATATAATTATTTTTTTTCTCTTTTTTCTTGCCTCAGTTTGCAGGTGCAGCACAATCTCTCGGTGCAGGGGCAATATTGGTAAATCCTTGGAATGTTACAGAAGTAGCTGCCTCGATCGGTTATGCTCTGACTATGCCAGCCGAGGAGAGAGAAAAACGACACCAGCACAATTTCACACACGTTACTACTCACACATCCCAAGAATGGGCCGAGACTTTCGTAAGGTCTGTAATAATTTTCATCAAACGGCTATTTTGAATGAGTTTTTTCATGTTTAGCTTGCTATAGTTTTTAACACTTCATTTTTCCTCTTCTTTTTTTTGATCTCTGTGTGTAGTGAGCTCAATGACACTGTTGTGGAGGCTCAGCTAAGGACTCGGCAAATTCCACCTCCACTTCCTAAACAAGAAGCAATCGAGCGTTATTTGTGTTCAAATAATCGCTTACTTATTCTGGTAACAAATAATCTCCTGCAACTGAAACATTTTTTCCATCATTTTTTTTTTGGTTAAAAATTAATCCGCTCAAAATGTGTTTACAAATTAATCCTGCAACTGAAACTTATTATTGTTTACAAATTAATCCGCTCAAAATGAGTTTTTTTTTTTGTCAACTCGAGTTAATTTTGAAAAATATGGTATGGTTAGTTGTGAGGGAGATTTTGAATTTATATTAAAATAATATTTAAAACAGAATAATTAAATTTGATTTGATGTAAAAGTAGGCGAAAGATGATGTGAGGTGATGATTAGTTAAAATTATGTGAGCACGTAGTGAATTAAAATTGATGTGATGTATAAAAATGATTGTTTGGTATTATTTAATTATATTAATAAAATTGAAGACAATGGAGTTGGGTTAAAATTGAGTTAGATTTGAGTATGAATTGAATATGAATTGGATAAATTTATAAACAAACACCTGCATGTGATATTCTTCTTCTTCTTCTTCTTCTTCTTCTTCTTCTTTTATTTTTGTTATTATTACTATTAATTTTAATTTCACACAGGGATTTAATGCAACTCTAACCGGGCCCGTTGACACACAAGAGAGAAGAATCGATCAATTCAAAGAAATGGATCTTAAATTACATCCCGATCTTAAAGAACCTCTAAAGAAATTGTGTGACGACCCAAAAACCACGATCATCATCCTTAGTGGCAGTGATAGAAATGTTCTCGATGAGGTTATTTCTTTTTTTTTATCATTCTTTTTTCTTTCACATAAAAATTCCCTCTTTTTTCTTGACCCGACCCGTTCTGCAGAACTTTGGAGAGTATAATCTGTGGTTAGCGGCAGAGCACGGGATGTTCCTTCGCCGCACAACGGGTAATTGGATGACCACAATGCCTGAGAATCTCAATATGGATTGGGTCGACAGTGTAAAGGTTGGTTTTTTATTTACATGTCGAGAAAAAAAACTGTCGTGTCTATTTTTCACTGCATTCTGTTTCGTTTCAGCATGTGTTTGAGTACTTTACCGAGCGGACCCCACGATCTCATTTTGAGCTTCGCGAGACCTCACTCGTTTGGAACTACAAGTATGCAGGTATATAATTTTTTTTTAATTTCTTTGTATTTTTAGTTGTTTTTTTAATAAAATTAAGTCTGAACGAGGTCTACGTGTATCCTTCACTTTTTTACTGAGGCTAATTAAGTTCAGTATATTATGTTTTTTTTAGATGTTGAGTTTGGGAAGCTTCAATCGAAGGATCTGCTACAGCACCTGTGGACTGGCCCAATTTCGAATGCTTCTGTTGATGTCGTACAAGGAGCACGATCGGTTGAAGTCCGAGCAGTTGGAGTTACCAAAGTAAGTTTTTAATTAATTCTTTAATTTTGTTGCTTTCTTTAACATTTTAATTTGATTTTTCCTTTTTTTTTTACCTGAAGATGCGTTTTTTAATTTGTGCCGGGTTCATCTTCAGGGTGCTGCAATCGACAGAATCCTAGGAGAAATTGTTCACCACTGCGATGTGAAAGCTCCGATTGATTATGTTTTGTGCATAGGGCATTTTCTAACTAAGGTAAGCCAGTTGTGTCTTCTTCTACCTAATTTTGAAAATTACATAATAGGCTAAATTGCATTTTAGTTATGATGGTTTAACACCTTAGGGCAATTTTAGTCCAAGATTCTAACATTTCGTGCGCCTTTTGGTCTTGTGATTTCATATTTTGCTGCAATTTCAGTCTTTGAAATTTGCAACAAAATTCCCAAATTTATATTTATGGGTTGATTTTATTAGCCTATAATTTAAAATTTGTTGCAAAATATTAATTCAAAGTACCAAGAAACGAAAATTTGGAACCTTGGAACTGAAAAATGCATTTTTGCCTACATAATATTACCTTATGAGGTCGGTATGATTTGGTAAAAGTTGCAATTTTAGTCCTCTAGCTTTCGACATTTACTTTTACGCCGGCCGTTTTACCTTAACCATTAATTTCTCATTATGCAATTAATCGACATCATCCATGATAATTGGAAGTTCCAACCAATAAGAACGCTGATGAACCTAAAAAGCGACAAGGGCCCAACAAAAATTACATATTAGTTTTCGAGAATCGGTTAGAAGTTCTATCCAGATATGTTCTGATCTCCAACTCATACTTGATACGATTACGTTTTATTGGAATTGAAAGAATATCCCAAATTGATTTTTTTTTTTTTTTGTTTTGTGTTTCCGAAGGAGCTTTCATGAATTACTAACGAAAAAAATGTTAATAGGATGAAGACATATACACATTCTTCGAGCCAGAGCTTCCTATGGGCCCACCAGCACCCACTGCTAGAGCCAAGGTAGCAAACTCTCCAAACAGATCCACCGCGAACCCAACTGGGCTTGGCCCATGCCGCAAGGCTCCTCGCATGACCCAAAGCCTGGATAGGAAGCCCAATAGTAGTACTGTTGTGGGAAATGGGAACTGGTGGTCTCAGATGCGCGAGAGGATGACAATGCACGAAGGGTCTTCGGTTCTTGACCTAAAAGGGGAGAACTACTTTTCGTGCGCAGTCGGAAGAAAACGGTCGAGCGCAAGGTATCTCATGGGCTCGTCGGCTGATGTTCTGTCGTTATTGAAGGAGCTTGCTAGTGTCAGCATTTAGGTTTGTTTTGCATTTTGTGATTAAGAATTATCAAACTATTTTGATGTTCATTTTTGTTTTTTATTTTAATTTTAATTTATCATTGCAGTTGTATTAGTTTGCTTTTGCATTAGTAATTAAAAGTTATGAAATCAATTTTTTTTTTTTTTTTTAAACTTAGTAATTGTAGTCTTTTATGTAAGAGTTATTGGTTGAGGGTAGGCTGCAAACAAGTCGAGCCGAGTTAAGCATGGACCTTGTCAAGCATATGTTGACTTTTTTTTTTTTCACGCTGCAAACAAGTCGAGTTGAGCCGAGTTAAGCATTGACCTTGTCAAGCATATATCGATTTTTTTTTTTCTTTTTTTTTTTCAGTGCTCGAGCTCGAGCTTGATGAGCTATGAAAATGATGCTCCAGCTCGACTCATGAGACAAATGGAAATGCTCGAGATTAGTTCAATGCTTGAGATCGACTCTAGTGCGGCTCGGATTTTAACAACTATAAATTATGCACCTATGACAATTTTGTGAATTACATATATATAAAGGGTATTTAAGTATTTTACCTCATATTTCGAGCCGTTCGACGAGAGGCCCGACCTTTGAAATTTTGGGCTCGAGATCGACTCAATAACATATTCGAGCTGCTCGAATTCGACTCGAGTTTGGTTAAACTTGAGCTTGAGTCGAGCTTTAACTCGAGCGCACGAGCCGCTCGACTCGTTTGCAACCCTAGTTGGGCGGTTGGAAGTTCACGAGATGTTAATTCTTCTAGAACTTTTTTTTTCTTTGTAAACGAAAAGAGGTTGAGCTACTGATATACAAGTTGGAGATTGAGTTTTCATCAAGCATATTAACGAGCGTAGCTTTAGCTCCTATATGTTTTGGGTGTTGTTCCCCACTCTTAGCCGAAAATAGACATGTCAAATGAAACGAGTCATTCGTGAGCTCACATGTTGAATGAAACGAGCTATTCGTAAGCTCAAACAAGATGAGTACGAGCTTGGGCTCGTTTAGTTTAACGCTAAAAAATAGAATTTTTTTTATACAATTTTCTATAGTTTGACTTGTTTAACCTCGAGTTCGACTCATTAATATTGGTCAAACGTGCCGAAGTCTAGCTTAGCTTTGTTTATCAACTCTTTTAAGTAGTGTCTTGGCTTAATAAGGCCTCGAGCTTTAGTTCGACTCCGGACTAGGGACCCAATCAACCGAGAGTCGAACTTGGGCCGGTCCGGGTAAACGTATCTGAAAGTCAAGTACGTCCGACTTCTGAGTTATGTTTAAGATAGGTTATTATATATAAAAATAATATTATTTATTATTGATTTTATTTTCCAAGGGACAGTTAAAAATATTAGGAAATAGTGAAAGCGAGCGTGACATCTTATAATAAGAGCGCATTTCTCTACAAATACCTACAAATCGTTATATTTAGTCGAAAGAATAATTGATGAGAGGAATATTGATGCTTTGACTGTTGACATTCGTCCTGAAGAAATTTGTGGTTTTTTTTTTCAAACAATATTTTTTTTTGTTAGTATACAAAAAATTAAATAAATCATAAAATTTGAAAAAAAGCAAGGATAATTAATATAAGCATCACATATGTCAACAATTTGATGATAACTTGGCGCCTGATTACATGGGTTTAATGTGAATAAGTTGAATGATTAATTTAAAACCCTTATATAACGATAAATATAATGGTGATTAAATTTGCAATTTCTTAACATGAAATTACTCACATGTCAATTTTATTTAAGAGTAAAATGCAATTTTAGTATTGTATATTTTATAATTCTAACTTTTTGGTCCTCTTCAAATTGCGTTTTTTATTTTCGTCACGTATATTTGCAAAAAAAAAAAAAAA
>CACSLK010027833.1:14443521-14454596 GCA_902706635.1 Striga hermonthica
TTTTTAGTCAGCCACGGTATCCGGAGCTATGCCCCGACTAATCTGTTGGTCGACTCGGGTCGCACACCTGGCAGTGGTGGGTGAGTCTCCCAACAAGGGTTTTCTGCAACCACAAAGACTCGAACCCGAGACCTTGCTTAAGCGACATCAAGTTGCTTACCATTTGAGTCAACCCCTGTTGGTCATGTTCTTTTTAATTGTCATTTTAACTTTATCAACCATTAACCAAATCTTGCCCTAGTCGATCTTCACCCCAGCGGATACCTCTCCTCCGGCGGCCCTAGATCTCCCTCATTCCGGCGAGCATCTGGCTCTTCCTAGGCCCAGCGGCATGACTGTGCCGTCTCTAGTCTCCTCCTCCTCGAGTGGTCCCAATTTTGCAGCGATTGCCATGGCGGGCGAGGAAAGGCGGGCGACGCTAGCGGCTGTTGTTCGGTGGACGTCGAGGGCATCCTTGCGACGGTCGATGGCGGCGGTCTAGCCATGGTTTCCCCCTTTGCTGAACATTCCCTGGTGTTTGGAGATAGGGCCTCCGGCAGCGGTTGTGCAGTGGTGCGGCGGGTCCGGCGTATGCATTGGGGGGGAGGACTGTGGAGTGGTCCGGTCGGGGTTTGGGTCTGTGGAGTATCGGGAGGGGCGATCGAGGTTTGTGGTCTGGATCTGATTAGCCCATTATGGGAGTTTCTGGATCTGTTGTGTTTGGGTCGTGGACCTTGTGAGTTTTCTCGTATTTCGCAATGGGTGTTTGCCCAGAGTGTGGTGGTTTTGGGTTTTCTCGTCCGGTGGGGAGGGCCATAGTTGTTTTAGCTCTTGTTTTTTAGGATTTTGTTTCTGTGTTAGTGTTTGTTTAGTTCTGTTAGTGTGAGTTTGTGTTTTTCTCCCGTTGGGAAGCGTGTATTATCCATTAGTGGAGTTTTAGTTTTTGTGTTGTTTTGTATTGTTCTATGTATTGGGCTACCACATGGTGGTAGGCCTCTCTTTTCTGGCTAGTTAGCCAGGTGTAAGTATGTGTTTTGTTATATGAATATCGTTTCGAAAAAAAAAATTAAACCATTAACCAAATAAACGACGTTTTGGATGTCGCTGTGGTTGTCGGTGTTTGGTGGCCAGACCTCGGTTGCCGGCGGGACTAGCGGTGGTGAGCCCAATCTTCGCTTGGTCGACGATTGGCGTCCCGCATGCCGTTGGGTCTTCTATTGTTGTAGGTATGTTCCACGATCTATTCCGAGTCTTCTTCTATCGGCTTTTCTTTTTGGAAGGGCCTCAGGTGGGGGTTTGGATTTGGTCGCCGATGACGCCGGTGGTGTGGGAGGGTGTGCGGTTCTTCGAGGGTGGGGCGGGGCTCTGAAAGCCTCGTCGTCTGTGTTCCTTGGTCGGCTAGTGGTGTTAGATGACGAGGGATTCCTATCGAGCTTGGCTAGTGGTGTTAGACGAGTTTGGTGAGGCTGGCGTGGGGGTTGGTTGGGGCTCTCTCGGTTAGAGATGTCGATTCGGGATTGTCTCGGGGGTTGAGTTCACCTGTTGTATAGGCGTTCGTGCAGTTTCGGTAGCGGTTCTCGTGCTCGAGGTTTTCTTTGTGTCGGTCATTCATTGCTGGTGGAGCTTAGTTTGGTTCGCAAGGGAAGGGCTCCGTTTTCGTTTATTTTTGTTTATGTTTCTGTTTTTCTTTGTTGTGTGATCGTTGTGTTTGTGTTGGTGTGATCTATGTGTCTTTGGTTTGGGCCGTTGGCCCCGGTCTGGGCCTGAGTGTGTTCTCATGTTGGGAGTTTACACTCAGGTATTACCCTATTGGGGTATTTTTATTTTTTTATTTCTTTTGTGGTTCTAGTTTGGTGTTGGTGTCGTAGTGTGTTGGTCAGTCTAGCTTTGCTAGTTAGTATTCCGTCTAGGTTGCATTAGTTGTGTGTGTAACCTTCCATTTCCCGGCTTCAGGCTCGACTGTATACATTGGCTTTTTGGCTTTTTTATGAGTATGTTTATGCCGTTTGAAAAAAAAAAATGTCATGCTAACTAATATCCTTAAAATTCGTAATTTTTCGTTGCCAAATTAATATTTTTCGTCAAAAGTTAGAGGTGGCCAACCGGCCCAGCACAGACCTGGCCTGGTCAAACTCGTTGACCACATGTTTGGGCCGACTCAAATTTTAACCCAGCCGAGTCAGGGACATGTTCTTCTCGACCCGCTGGGCCAGGTCCGGTCCAGCCCAAAAAGTCAACAAGATTCGAATTGTTTTTATTTATTTATTTGGCCATGGCCTTGGCAGGAGTCTAGATCCGTGTCGGTTCCGGGTCTTGTTTTAAAGCCCGACCCCGGTTGATATTTTGGCCACCCCTACATTGAATTGGATGAAATTGTTAACCTAATGAACCATTTTGCAATAATGTCAAACTAATGGACTAAAATGTGATATTTCTCATAAATAAAAGTAATGCATTTATGTATATGTAAGTATGTAAACGCATTGCTTTCGAAAATGAAGTAAATTGAAAGTGTGAATAGAAATAAGACGAGAGAATGTGCAATTGGATGTATTTTCATTTCATTGATCTTTTTCCCCCTTCATTTTTCCACTCACAATTGTTAATATAATTTTTTTATTAAAAATCAATTATTCCTAAATATTGACCTATAACAAATATAACAATAACACATTGAATTAGTTTATAAATTTAATCATTACAATTTTATTTTTTTTTAATATTACAATATTTATTACAAAATTAAAGATATAAACACAAAGCAAAAAGAAACTAGAACAAAGTAAAAAGAAATTAGAACTTACCACAGTGAGAGAAAAATGAGTTTGGGCGGAAAATCGTACGCTAATGTAATGTAACAGTTTACAATTATATATAGATATTTACATATCAAACTAGTTATTCAGTTAATATCAATCAACCATTCATTCACACTACAAAAAAATTGTAATATTCCAACGAGAAATCCTACGGTAATATATTCCAGTTAAAATTTCAACAAATATTCCAATGGTATATAAAACGTATAATTACTTGCGAGTGCGCGAAATGTAGTCCGAACGTGGATAAACAACGTAAATAGCTGAAGCAATAAACCGAAGATTTTAAAACTTTCAGGGAAGCGTCCCACTTCCCCTCAGAGCTCTTTCATTGATAAACCGTTCACACTTGTATAGTTTGGACTTACACGACTCGAACTCCCTTCTAGTCTAGCCACAACTACACACGATCCTATCAACTACTTCTCCGGCCACGTCCCGTGGACTTTACACACTCGAATCCCTCGAGCAAAACCCAGTACTTAATCCCTAAGCACTAAAATAAAGTGTTTGTAAAAGAAAAGAAACAAAACGAGTTCAGTTCTTCAGCAATGTAAGAACGCTGAAAAACTGGACCGAATAAAATAAAAATAATAGAAACTCTCAAACACTCAATTGAAGCTGATGAATGATGAACTTGATTTGCAGCAGCTCTCTTGTGTTCAATTGATTGCTTGAGTAGGCTTATATACAACCTCCTTAAGGTAAGGAGTTTTCACAGTTCTTCCTTTACCTTTTAGGAGTCAATTTCCTTCTCAATTGATTCCTTTCTGATTTGGACGAAATCCTTCATGTAAGGTAAGTTTCCTTGACGTAGAAATCGTGCATGTGATTTGGAGATCTTCAGAATTGAGCTTCCAATGGAAAAACACGTTCCAAGAATCTGGTAAGAACATGACTTTCCAAAAATAGCCGATCTTCCAAATCTTCAAAGATCTTGTGGTGAATCTTTCCAAATCCTCCTTAGATCTTCTCATGAACGTCCAGAACTCTTCTTGTATGGAAAGCTCATCCTTTCATAGTCCTTGCCATCTATTCCTTGTCCTACAAGCAAAAGAGAACTAATTATGGCATGTGGCATACATTGTAAGTAAATATATAGGATATATATTATGTAATCCTTCTCCTAAAGGATTAGGATTCCATAATACATACTACAATAAATATATACCATATATTATTAATAATAAATATTAGGAACTTAATTAAATCATAAGTAAATACATAGAAAAACTTCCCTTGAATTTATTTTGCTTGCTTAACAAGAAATCTTCTAGAAAACACTTAGGTTTGTCGGACATGATGCCAAACCAATGTTCTAACAGTATAGATTCCGTTGGAATGATTCTAACAGAAATTCCAATTAAAATATTTTTTTGGAATGAGTTTCTCATTGGAATTTTAGATAGAATTTAATGATTCCAACAACTATTTTTCCAACAGTTTTTTATCGTAGGAATTTCCGTTGGAATATGCAATTTTCATTGGAATTTTTATTTTTTACACCCGTTGGAAAATCTACAGTTGGAATCGTAAAAAAATATAAAAATTCCAATAGTATATTCATCCAACGGAATATTTTTGTTGAAATTTTCGTTTTTAATTCATTGAAAAATTCTACCAAAAATAATAACATTGGAATATCTATTTGATCTGTCATTGGAATTCCATTGAAATATATTTCCGTTAAAATTTTTTCATTGGAATTCCATCATTTTATTGTAATGTAATGACCATTCTCACTTAATTAAATCAGCCAAACTAACCAATCAACTAGCTAATTCATTTAGCTCAATCAGTGAATTAAGCTAACCAATCAACTAGTTAATTAACTCAATCCGTGAGTTAATTATAAATCAGCCAGCTGTCCACTATTCTCTAAGCCTTTGTCTTATTGTCTAACATAAAAATTCCTTTAAATACTCAACTTATCAGTTCAATATTATGCATCCCATTCATACAATATATCTTTTATTTATTATTATTATTATTATTATTATTTTTTTTTTTCTGTAACTATGGAGTATTTCAACTTGTTCATTGTTCTCTTCCTTCTACTTCCTTTTTTGGCTAAATCTACTGATGAGGAGAAAAAGGTTCTTAATTATTTCTAATGCATCTTTTTTTTTCTTTTAATTTTTAATATTGATGAAGGTATATAAGTAATATTTATTTATAGGTACACATTGTCCTTCTGGGTGATGATGATAAGAGTAGAACAGCCGAAGAAATCGAAGATCAACACCATTCGTATTTGTTATCCGTGAAAGAAAACGAGGAAGATGCAAAATCTTCTATTCTTTATAGTTACAAGAATATCGGTGGGTTTGCCGCGCTTCTTACGCCGCATGAAGCTCTTAAACTTTCCGGTGGGCGAGAAATTTAATTCAAGTGTCTTGTTACAGTTCAATTTAGAGAAAAAAAAAGGTATATTTAGTCTGTAACTAACACCAAATCGATAAATAATCCAGTGATAGCGTTGATTTTACCAAAAACACCATAAAAAAACGTGAATTTTAGGTCCTTCTACTAGGAAAAGCGCAATCACGTGACTATTTATCAATTTGATGTCAGTTAGTTACAGAACTAAATCTCCATTTTTTTCGCTCAAATTATATATATATATACATATATATTTATATTGCGTGTTGATGGTGGTTTGTGCTTCGGATTTTCAACAGAGATGGAGGGCGTGGTGTCCGTGTTTCGGAGCCATGGACAAAAATACACTATACATACGACGAGATCATGGGAGTTTTCCAGTTTACACATGCCGATGGATGCCAACGACAAGGACAACTTATGGTTGAAATCCAAATACGGCAATGATGTCATTATTGGGATGCTAGACACAGGTATTATACTATTATCGACAATTGAAATATAATGAGCCTGTTATCATGAACATTATATATATATATATATATATATACATATATATATATATATATATAAAAGGCTGGTGCGAATAAAAACTAGTCCTTGTGTGAGAACCGTGAGAATCATATTTGTTGCTATTTTTAATAGTATATGATGTTATTTTTAGTATTACATGATGCTATCATTTTCACAAATACTAATATAAATTATATTGCTATTTTAATAAAATACATCCTCGTTAAAAATATCACTAAACTAGTGAACATTAATTTTAGAACTCAAAATAATAATGTGTTTAATTGGATATATGAATGTGTCGAACATTAATTTAAGAATTGTCTCGTATGATTTTAATTGGAAATTTATGGTTTGATAAGGCATATGGCCAGAGTCACAGAGCTTCAGTGATGATGGGATGGAAGCTGTACCAAAATCCTGGAAAGGAGTTTGTCAACATGGGGATACTTTCAACTCTTCAACTTGTAACAGGTAAATCCTTAGTGCTCTAATAAAGTTTAAAATAATAACGTGTGCTTCACATTGTTGTTTTTAGTGAAAATATCTATTTTCACCTTGCAAGATGCGATCGATTGTGCGACCATTGTGCGATCAGTTATGTGATCTTGTTTCGCACAATCTAGTTTGAAAAAGAAGTATTTTGAATATGTGGTGTGTAAAAGAAAGCATAACAGAATTTTGGGGTTGTTTGTCGTTAACTTTAAAATCAACAATGATTTAACATTCACATCATTTTTTTCTTTTGCTGTTCTTTATGTCAAAGTAGTATTATTATATTGTATATATTTTTCAACGTTTCTATACAAAATTTTATACTCATAAACCAAATCGGTATCGCGATTAGGAAGATCGTCGGTGCCCGGTACTACCTGAAGGGCTTCGAAGCAGAATACGGCCCGTTGAATCGAACGTTTGATTCCCGTTCGGCCCGCGACATGTTAGCGCACGGGACTTTGACATCATCCATAGCCGCTGGGCGTCGGGTCGACAACGTCTCGTCACCCTACGGGTTCGCCCGGGGAACTGCCACTGGCGGTGCCCCGCTCGCCCGACTCGCCATCTACAAGGTGATATGGTTGATCGGCGAATACGACACAGTACTCGTGCCGGCGGATAGCCTCGCCGCCGTCGACGATGCTATCAGCGATGGGGTCCACATCCTGAGCATGTCGTACGGATCCGATGCCTTCATGCCGCTAAATCAGGACCTCGTCTCAGCCGTCACCCTCCATGCCGCCAAGGCGAACATTGTCATAGCGGCCAGCGCGGGGGATGATGGCCCCGATCCGGCCACCGTGGTTAATTTGGCCCCGTGGCTGATCACTGTGGGATCGAGCATCATAGACCGAAAGTTTACGTCGAATATTGTGCTCGGAACCGGGTTGACTATTCCGGTAATCTTTAACTAGTAGAATTATGCTTATTTTGATTTCGTCGAATTTGAAAATTAGTTCGCTACATTAATCATATTATTTTAACTATGTTGACGCTCACCAAGTATGATATCCTAAGAGCATCTCCAATGCAATGACTTTGAAAGATAATAATTTTTAACACATATCAGTCAATGATGTAATGTTAATCCACATAGGTATAATGGTAAAAAAAAAACTAAAAATTTTAATCAAGGGTTATGCTACATTGCCCACCTCCATTACAACTTGGTTTACAACCAAGTGTAATGGAGGCATTAAAAAATGCTTCTTTAATGCCTCCATTACACTTGGTTGTAAACCAAGTTGTAATGGAAGTTGGCTAGTAGCATAATTCTTTAATCAAACTAGTATTTTCAATGCATCAATTTGATAGGAGATATTTGTATAGGTGAAGCAATTAAAACAGTTCATTGATAGAAGAAAAGTAAAAAATATAAAGTTAATTAATGAGTCATCATGTTTAACATGATTTTAGATATTAGGAAATGAGCTCAAAATTGTCAACATTAAATGTCATAAAAAATTCATGTCAAAATACATTGGAGAATAAATTAATAACACACTTTCAAAAGTTGATGATATGGATAATTTTTTATAATGTCAAAAGCATCTAAATTACAAATTTATTCATAAAATATTTATTTAATCCTTATATTAAAAAAAAGTCAATATAAGAAATTATTGTTTGTTATTTTATTATATGTTTTATTTTTCAAGTCACATCATCCAATCAAATCACATAGACAAATGTTATCGGGCCACTCATTTCTAATTTGGTCGGGTTTGATTAATGGATCGAAATCGATAAAAATTGCAATTGAACGAACCAAAATTAAAATTAGAAAAATTAACAAACCGAATAAAAATATAGTCAAGTTAAAGGACTAAAATTGAAAAAAAATTGTTGTCATTTAATATGCCCTCTACTCCGATGAGCATGCTAAAACTTGAGAACTTTATAACTTAACATACCAAGTTTCATTAATGTAACATAACATATCAATCTTAGAAAATGGTAGAATTAATTACATATAACTTTAACACACCAAGTTATTCTTATTTCATTTTGTCGGCGTTTCAGGGCGAGTCAATGAGTAAATATAAATTAGAAAACAAGTTTTACCGTTTAGTTTCGGCAGATCAAGTAATCAACTCTGGCGTGCCGAAAAACGAATCCAGGTTAAGCCTCTTTCTCATGTTATCATTTGAAAAAAGTCAATACATTAAAACCAACACACAAATAAATATATAACATTTAATAATATAAATATGCATTTCTGTTCGCAGAATATGTCGAGTGAACCCCCTAATAGTTAGCTGTCTCACACAATAATTTCTATTTTTATGTTCGTCTTCGTGCTAGATAAGTAGAAGCATTGTAATCAGACTCGTCAAGTTCAGTCGTCGCATAACATGTTACTTACTGAGTTGTATTTGCTCGAGTTTTTCTGCAGGCTATGTTTAGAAGGTTCCCTTTCTCCCCCAAAAGTTAAGGGAAAAATCGTATTGTGTTCCACAGACACCGAATACGACTCTGATAGAGCCATTGAGGTGAAAAGAGCCGGAGGAATTGGTGTCATCCTAGGAAATTGTGAAGCCGATGGGAACCCTTTTTTTTTACCGGGCTACGCCTCTGTTATTCCGATCACAACAGTGGGTTACACCAATGCCCTCAATATCAGGAAATACATCAAGACCGCGAAAAAACCAACGGCCAAAATCGCGTCAGCTAAGACAATTTTAGGCACCAAACCAGCGCCTATAGCGAATACTTTCTCCAGCAGAGGTCCCAATGCAGCCACACCCTATATTCTCAAGGTAATCAATCATTATCAAATTGTCGAGAATCGATCAATGCACTCAAACTTTGAAACAAAAAAAAAGGTAATAAAGAATAAAAATCTAATGTTATTCACTAAGAGCTGTCGAACTACAAGTGCAATAGTACCAAAAACTAGTATGGTAAACCGAGAATTGGATGATTATTTGCTCGTTTTTCGCTGCAGCCAGACATCACGGCTCCAGGGGATGATATATTAGCAGCATGGTCAGAAGCATCTCGTAAGTATGGTGATGTCAAATATGGCTTTAGGTCGAGCACTTCAATGGCTTGCCCACATGTAGCCGGCGCAATGGCACTTCTCAAGGCCGTGCACCCGGATTGGAGCAGTGCTGCCGTACGATCTGCCCTCATGACAACCGGTGCTCAAAACTTTGATCCATTAATTGTGCACAAAATGATAATTAAATAATTTTTTTTCGAACATGTACTATACGTGCTTCGGAGCTTTGCTACCCACACTATTTTTTATTGTAAAATGCAGCCTGAACTAGCTTTGCTACCCACACTATTTTTCGTTGTAAAATGCAGCCTGAACTTCATGAACATTCATAAATTGCACGCTCGCCTGCATCTTGACTATAAACATGACCGGATGATCATATTATCAATAAGTAGGCGAATGTGCGAATTATGAATGTTCATGAAGTTCTAGTTACATTTTACCATGAGAAATAATATAGATTACACAGTTCAAAAGCACATATTACGGTCAATGTTTCACCCTTACTTATATATATCTTTATGTTGATTAAGTTTTGATTGCTTTTCAGCGGGACAACTAAACAACGAGGGCAACCCCATCACTACTAATTACAACGACACGGCCACCCCATTCATGATCGGGTCGGGTTATTTCAACCCGACAAAGGCAGTCGACCCAGGACTCGTCTACAATGCTTCATACAACGACTATCTTCTCTTCCTATGCAGCATTGGGATTCACAATATTAGTTCTACAAAGTGCCCGGATAACCCACCACCTCCTTATAATCTGAACTACCCATCGCTGGCCATACCTGACCTAAAAGGCACGGTTACCGTCGTTAGGACAGTCACGAATGTTGGGGGTGGTAAGGGAGTCTATTTGTCCAAAGTCCAATCTCCACAGGGTATTTTGGTACAAATACAACCGCGCGTGCTCAACTTTGTCCGTGCCGGTGAGAAGAAAAGTTTCACCATCACCGTAAAAACGGACAGTGCATTTTCGGGGATTGTTGGGAAAGGTGAATATTTGTTCGGATGGTACTCGTGGTCTGATGGAATTCATGTTGTCCGAAGTCCTATGGCTATTTCAGTTCTCTAGTGTTTTTTTTTTTTCCTTACTATGTTTCTAATAGTACACTTGACCAGGAGAAACATAAGCAAAATCAAATAAGTTACTTACTCTGAAATGAAAACAATTACAACATAATTTGTATGAGAAAACCAAATGTCTTGTAATAATAACTCTCTTATCAGGCAATAAAAAAACCTATAAACCTTCTAGGAATGGACTATATCCAATAAACAACAAACTTTTGAAGTTCAGTTTGTGTTTGTTATATGGCTTCATGTAGGGAACGCAAAGGCAATGTGATAGAGGGGTGAGAACTCTAATTCACTATTCACTTTTATGATTCTTCAATACAAGTTATTTTCCTTTGCTCGCGAGTTCCTCTTTCCCTTTGTACTTCAACATCGATTTTGTGAGGCTTTTACAAGCTAACATTGGTATCAATCGCACAATTTTACGATCTCTTCATTTTCGCTGCCATATTCGTTTCTTTCTTAAAAAAAAAAAATAAAAAATCTCAATTTTTTGATATACAAAGAGTTTGGGCTTTGAAAACCTGAATCGCCAACATTTTTTGGGCGATCTATACTCGATCGACGCCAATGTACACCAAAAAGACGCCGAACTATACCTCAAAGCCATCAATCCACTATTGTTGGTCCACCACAATGACAAACCTGACGGGCCATCCTATATCGTCATATTTCTTCATGCAAGCGACAACCCAAAAGCGCTCATCATGGCCGAGCTATTCCCAAGTGTTTAGTATAAATATGATGGGCAAAGGATAACCGAGTTACCCGACTCGGGTCGATCTCGGAGGAAGG
>CACSLK010027833.1:14491244-14504227 GCA_902706635.1 Striga hermonthica
CCATGCGTCGCCGCCGTCCGCCGCCTTTTCCAGCCAACTTTCACTGATTGGGCCGAATTTTATATCAACGTGAAGCTCTTGTCGATGCCAACAACATATCCGAGCCTCAAAGAAAAATTCCGGCGAGAAGACTTCCGATTTTCCGACGAAAGCTCGTAGATCTACAAATTTCTTCAACCTTCAAATTCAAATTTCCGGTGACTCACATGGACCCACCGAAATCCGAAGGCACCCCCAAACTCGGCTCGCCGGACCGCACATTTTTCTGGCCACCGTCGCCGGATCCGGTGACCAATTTCTCCAACGAACGAGCACCCACCGAATTTTTGGTTAGTATTTTTGAGCTTTTCTTGTCATATACCATCGATTTCTTTCGTTTGGTACCTTTTCCGGCGACCAGAACTCCGATTTTTCTATATTTTTCTATTTACGAACTCCGGCGACCGTTTTTCTCGAAATTTTCCAAGGTCCAACGTCTCGATTTCGATTTGTATTTCCGTACCTTCATTATATTCGTTGTGCTTGGATTACTACTCTTGCTGGAGTAGTCGTATTGAGATATTTGGGTTCGACTTGTGTGTTTTAGGCATGTCTTGCCGGGCGTGCCACATATTTGTGTTTTTGCCGGGATTTGAGTTTGTAGGTACCTAGTTACGGCAAACGCCGATAATCGATTATGCGTTGCATACAATGGAGTTCGTTGTTTCGGACCATGGCGGGGATCGACAAGGACTTTGAGGCCTGATTTTTGCGCTTTCACGTGAACGTGTGTCTACGTCGAGTTTATGCATGCATGGTTACCATCTCTCCGAGACACACACGCATGGCCTCTCTCGATTTATGTGCTCAACGTTACACCGTTCAGACGGCTCCATTTCACGCTCGATGGCCTTCGGTTGACCTCCTCTATTCCCTTTGGACGACCATTATTGGGCACACGGTGGTGACGACCACCGTGTTGAGTACGCATTTTCTTTTCCTATTTTCTCTTTCCTTGTTTGTTTTTTGTGTGTCTTCGTGAGTGTGTTTCTTCTCGTTTCTTTGATTTTTGTTTTTCGTTTTCATTTTTATCGCATGAACTTACGTGATTATGTGCCTTCTCCTATGCTTTTTGGTCAAGCAATGAGGACATTGCTTTGTTTTAAGTGTGGGGGAGGGATTTTCGTGATTATGCATGTTTAGGTGATGTTCTCTTCGTTTTTGTGCCTTATTTTTCGTTTTTGTCATGTCGTGGACCGGTTTTAGTTGAGTTTTTGTGTGTTTGTGTCATCTCTCCCGCATGAAACTTGATGTTTGTTCGAGAGTCGAGATAGCTAAGTGGTGAGTCGAGATTATTGATTGGTTTCACTATTAGCATTCATGCTTGATATACTTGATGAATTTGACGGTTTTCTTTAATTGATTGATGATTCGTTGACATTGGAACCCGCATGTGGATTAACGAAATTGTTTTGTCCTTTTGTTTGTTCTCGATTGGTTGTCTTGAGGCATTCCTTCCTTACGTTCGACTATCGTTGTAAACGTGTTATCTATACACTTGTGGTACATTTCGATCGAGTTGAGATGATTATGTATTGTAATTGTGATGTATCCTTGTGTGCCTCTCCCTAAAAAAAAGAAAAGGAGAATAAAAAGTGAGTTCGCGAGGAAGTACGAATTAGGCTCCTCTTATTCCGAGCCATTCGTGGATTGGGATAATGAGCCCGGGAAACCGGTCTAGAAAACTCGGGGAAACCCCTCGAGGTTAAACCTAGATCATCTGGTCCGGAAACCTCGTTTGGAAAAAAGAAGCTCACGAAATGAGTTCGTGAGAGTCGACGGGATTAGGCTCCTCTTAGCTCGGTTAATCTCCTAGATAGATCGGGTCAATGAGCACGGGAAACCGGCCTAGGAGACTCGAGGACAAACCTCTGAGGTTAAACCTAGGTAATAATCGTCCTAAACAACTCTCATTTGGAAAAAGTGGCTCATTTGAGAATAAAATAAAAAAAAAAGTTGGGGAGTTGGCTTATTGATCTCGTGCTTATTATTTCATGTTTTGTAGATCATTTATGGTTTTTGCACGTATATGTGATAAGGGACGAGTTTTTGTTTCGTTTGATTCATTATGTGGGGACCGTGTCTCGGATTGGATCTTGATTTTGGGATAATCGGATGATAATGAGAGTTTCATTTCGCATGTTCGTTAATCTTGGACCGTTCGATTTATCTTTTCGAGCTATTTGTTATTTTGTTTGCTTGAGGACAAGCAAAAACCTAAGTGTGGGGGAGTTGTTTGTCATGTTTTTGTGCTTATTTTTATGTGTTTATGTGTGTTATCGAGTCGATTTTAGGTTCGTTTTAGTGTCGTCCGGTCAATTTTGTCGTTTTTCGTGTGTTTTTGTGTCTTTCGTTTCATTTTATATTTTGGTGTACTTTTCCGTGCTCGTTGTATATTTTCAGGTTTTTCCCGAGGATTAAAGACGAGTCAAACCAAATCCCAAGAGACGAGCATTTTAGAGCCATTTCGTACGAGCAAATTCTTACTCGAGCATGTCGAGCCCTTGACGAGAATACCCTGCTGGCCTGCACTCGCGCGGTCGCGCCCTTACCAATGCACTCTCGGACGCACGCAGCAGCCGGACATCCACACTCGCGTGCTCGCGCCACTCTCCACAACCCCGCGGACGCAAGCAGCAGCCAACCATGCGCACATCCCCAGCCGCGACCTCGCGGATTCCTTGGCGCGGTTGAGAGCCCGCACTACCGCAGCTCCCCGCACGCCGCGCACTCGCGGAAAAGGTGGCGAGGGAGAGAGTACCGCACGCAGCTCACCCGTCCCACACTCGCGAGCTCGCGGATCCATCCGCGATGTCGAGAGCCGCATCGCCCACGCACGCCGCCCGCCACTACTCGCGCATACGTGGAAAGCAGCGCGACGTCGAGAGTCCGTGTCCGCACACACCCTACCAACGTCCACGAACTCGCGGATTACTTCACGCCATGGAGAGTGCCGCGCCCTCGTGCGCCCACGCCTGTCTACTGCTCGCGTGCTCGCGGATTTTATGGCTAGGTTGAGAGTGTCTTAGTAATTGTGCGTTTTTGTAGTGTGTGTTTTGGCTAGACTATAAATATTTTTGTTCCTTTGCATTTTGAACATCATTCTCTCATTTTTCACTTTTCCTCTTTGGGAAATTAGTTTATGTTTTATTTTTGCTCTCTCGATTAGGAGCTTATGCTATTTTCCGGGAGATTTTCCGGCGACTTCGGTTTCGTTTAAGTTTCGAGCTTTTGACTCCGTTTTTCATCGTCTACGCAATGGAAGATTGAGTATTTAGTTTTAAAGCTCTTTACTTCGGTTTTTGCTCCGGTTTTACTTATAATGTTCATTAGAGTAAATTGGATTTGATTGATGATGGTGGAAATGCTTGAACTTGATTGCTTGCTTGAGTAGATAGAGCCGTTAATTGCTTGTTTATCTCGGTTAGACGACTAGGGTTAGCAATCTAATGCTCGTAGCTCGTTTATTCTGTTTGTCGATTGATTATCATCCCGATATGGTCATGGCATGAGACTTCGGTGATCTAGTTTGCTAATTGCTCGCGATTTCATTTTGCTTCTAGTTGTTTGCTCGTTTTTAAGTGCTCGTTTAGTGTTAATCAACCATCCAATCAATTTCTTAGAATGTTTAAGACTTTTTTTTTTTTTTTTTTTTTGTGATTTGGACAATCATTTAGTAGACAAAGCTCCGAATAGCCTTCCTTCGAGATCGACCCGAGTCGGGTAGCTCGGTTATCCCTTGCCCATTAATTCTATACTAAACAAACACGTCTTAATTTGCGCACGGTAGATAAGCTAACAATTTCGTATTGTACGTTGTAAAGTAATATAAGTAAAATATCGTATTTATAATATAATTTTTAATACTATTATATTAATAGTTAAAAAAATGCAATACCACTTAATAGTTAAGCCGTTTCAAACATGCATTCAATTAGGATTTTAGTTTGTCAAAAGCGAGTGATTTTGTTTTGGTCCTTATGATAATTAAAAATTTTTAAGATGTCTGGTCAACATTCATTGAAATCGTAGTATCCTGATTTTCGCCTAATAAAACTATTATGATCCAGTTAGTGTAAAAAATAATTAATGCTAGTCATTAACAATTTTTGGCGGGAAAGTGTCACGTAATTATAATTAAATAACTTTTATTTAATGTTTTGTGAGACCAATTATATAGATATAGATTAAGATTGTGGGTGGTGAATCTCTTTTACTCCTATTTGTTCAGATTCAGGTCCTTACATGAATTAGGTTGGGGCACATGATATGTAATTAAATACAAATTTTGACATGAGGTTCTGTAACCATATATTAATTCCTCATACTTTTTCAAAATAAATAAATAAATAAATAAATAAAAAATGTATAATTAGGCTATGAATTATCCCATTCATTTATTTCATTTTATTTAGTATAAGATAAAATATCTTTCACTGTTTTAATTTTTCATTACTAATAAGTGCGTGAAAGAAATAAAGGGTTTTAATTCATCATTATTTTCTGCTTAGTTTGGGCAAGTAGTAAGCTTAACATACTATATTTGTCTCTCATATTTCTCTCCTAAATTACGATTTACAAATCACTTTACACTGGCTATTCCTTTTTTTTTTCCCATCAATTATTCAATAAAATATTTTAAGACAAAAAATTTAAATTAAATACACAATAATTCTTAAGATATTCGAAATAAATTAAGAATCACAAATTAGTGCACCACCTTTAATATTCACCTCTTTTCATTTTTACTACTTGGCGTTGTATTCACATCAGTAGATCATAACTTTCGGCATACTAGTCTATTACTACACCTCTAGGGTTGCAAACGAGTCGAACATTGCCTTATTCAGCATGATTATTTTTTTTTAGCTGCTCGAACTCGATTTATGAGGCTTGAGCTCAACTCGATAAAAAAATACAATTGCTCGAACTCGAGCTCGACTCGAAAATTTGAAGTGGAAAAATAAAATACCATTAAGCATCTATACTAAATTGTTGTAATAAAAATCCAAAGGAGATTTATATGGAACAACACCCCTTCGATTGAACTGATATCCACATCACCCTTGACTGGTTCTTTTTGAGGATCCATGTAATTGAGAAAGATATATTGCAGATTGAGTGGAGAGAGCACAGGCAGGAAAGAGGGTAGAGTGTTAGAATCCGGTGAAGCTAGAGATATTTATTGACATTTGGGAAAAGAGTCCTTTAGCGGCCATGCTTCGATTTAAACACGCTTATCGCGATGTATACGAAGATGTAGTCGGTGAGCTGCTATGCAACAAGGAAGGTGACCTAATAGATAGGTGAACAGAAGAATCATCATGAAAGAGGCGATCAGAATGGTACTCGAATCCATTTACGATCCCGAGTTTCCAGACGCATCATCTCTCAAAGCTATTTCTTTTTTATTGACTCAGCTGAGTCCAAGGCATCTCGTCGAGGCTTGATTGAGAAAAGAAGCCCCCCTTTAATTAGTAGAGACACATCTACCACCTCCGACTACCAACCACCCCGGCACCCGAACGTTCAGAAACGACAGACACACCTCAGTCAGAGTCCAGATCCAATTCTGGATAAAGAGAGAGTCGGTCGGGAAACTACGAAACAACCGCACGAAGAGGACTACTTGAGGAGGAGTCCGAACGACATGTTTTTCTAACTAGTTGCGTAGCGACGAATAGGATTTGAAAGGAAGGGTCTAGGCGATGCTTCTAATGAATAGAAGATATGAATCAATACTCATAATTCAGTCTTAAGAGATGAACAGATGAACTGAAATGAAATACTTCTATACAATATTAATAGAATCTGTGTTAGGGGTAGAATATTTTGGGGAACGTATTCTACGCATAACACCATAGGAAGGACCGGGAGGTAACCTCGTATGGTACCGCTCAACAGGAACCTGTCCCCTTTAGTACCCAAAGCCTTACGGTGGCTCGCGCCAACATAGCTCCCCTTTTCCTTTCTTCTCGTTCAGTCATATCTTCTTCGCTGCGACAGTCTACTCTTTCAGAGCCTTGGGTCGATAATCCTCGCTCTCCTAAGAGATGAAAAAGAAAGCTCCCCACATCCCATAGGACAATTACCAGATCAACACAATGTTTGTTATGTTTTTGTGCTTATTTTTATGTGTTTATGTGTGTTATCGAGTCGTTTTTAGGTTCATTTTGATGTTGACCGGTCTATTTTGTCGTTTTCCGTGTGTTTTCAGGTTTTTCATTTCATTTTATATTTTGGCATACTTTTCCGTGCTCGTTGTATATTTTCAGGTTTTTCCCGAGGATTAACGACGAGTCAAACCGAACCCCAAGAGACGAACAACTTTCGGTCAAGTATATCGAGCCTTAGTCGAGATGGACGCATGCTGCCCAGTGCTCGCGGCCGCGCAGCCCAAGCCGCGCACTCGCGGATGCACACTTGCCCAGTCGCACGCTAGCCGCACGCGGAACTACACAAATTGCGTGCTCGCGCCAATATCCGCGACGTCGAGAGTCCCGCACCCACAAGCTGCCTGTCCTGCGCGCTCGCGAGCTCGCGGAAGATGCTGCGAAGTCGAGAGCTCCGCGCCCCAGTGCGCCCGTGCCGTCATCTCACTCGCGACCTCGTGGATCCGCGCGCGACCTCGAGAGCTCGCTGCCCGACGCCCCGTGCACTTCCGCGACTCACGAAAATGCCCTCGACATCAAGAGTGCCGCACCTACGCACACCTGCCCGCGCCCGTGCGTGCCCCTTACCTGCGAGCTCGTGAATATCATAGCTAGATCGAGAGTGTGTTATTAAATGTGCATTTTTATAGTGTGTGTTGGGGCTGGACTATAAATATTTTTGTTCCTTTGTATTTTGGGGATCCATCTCTCATTTTTCACTTTTCCCACTTTGGGAAATTATCTTATGTTTTATTTTTGCTCTCTAGATTAGGAGCTTATGCTTATTTCCGGGAGATTTTCCGGCGACTTCGGTTTCTTTCAAGTTTCGAGCTTTTGACTCTGTTTTTCATCGTCTACGCAATGGAAGAATGAGTATTTAGTTTTAAAGCCCTTTACTTTGGTTTTTCTCCATTTTTACTTATGATGTTCATTAGGGTAAATTTGGATTTGATTGATGATGGAGGAAATGCTTGTACTTGATTGCTTGCTTGAGTAGATAGAGTCGTTAATTGCTCGTTGATCTCGATTAGACGACTAGGGTTAGCAATCTAATCCTCGTAGCTCGTTTATTCCGTTTTGTCGAGTGATTATCATCCCGTTATGGTTATGGCGTGAGACTCCGGTGATCTAGTTTGCTAATTGCTCGTGATTTGATCTTACTTTTAGTTAATTGCTCGTTTTCAAATGCTCGTTTAGTGTTGATCAACCATCCAATCAATTGCTTAGAATGTTTAGGACTTTATTTTCCCTTTTTGTGATTTGGACAATCATTTAGTAGATAAAGCTCCGAATAACCTTCCCTCGAGATTGACCTGAGTCGGGCAACTCGGTTATCCTTTACCCACCGCAAAATTTTACTAAACAAATGGCGCCGTTGCCGGGGAAGGCAAGTAGGACGCCTAGTTTGCTATTTGATTGTCTCTTTTTCTCGTGTTTCTCTTGCTTTTTGTGATTTTTGCTTAATTTCCGTATTTTTCTCTATTTCTCTTGATTTTCTAGGCAATTATTGTTTTTGTTGCTTGTGTTTGACCTTGTTTCACATTGATGCGTTCACGGGTATAGTGGTTGTTTTTTTTATGCGAAGTAGACGACGAGGTAGACCCGTAAAGGAGACACAACCATTCGATCTCTTCGTTGACCTTAACATCGAGGAACCACAACCGGAACCTGAAACAGAATCGATGGCGGGACAAGGAGACCAACTTCCACCACCTCCCTTGAACATGAGGTACTTTGCACGACCTATCATTGGAGACAACACCTCGTGCCTGGTGCTCGGGGAGGCGGCCCAAAATTACGACCTCAAGACCATCCACCTAAAACAACTACCATCATTCTATGGCCTCGCCCAAGAGGATGCTCTCAACTTCATCTGAGACTTCTATGCAACCGTCAACACATTTCCCCTCCAAAGATTAACCGAGAATCAACTCCGCATGAGATGCTTCCCTTACACCTTGAAAGACCGAGACAAGACTTGGTTCATGACATTGCTTCCGAGCTCGCTCAACACATGGGAAGCCGTATACGAGAAGTTCATGAGCAAGTACTACTCTCATCAAAAGACCACCGACCTCCAGACTCAAATGGCTAGCTTTAGCCAAAACATAGGCGAAACTTTTCACGAGGCGTGTGAGAGATTCAAGGGCTATCAACTCCAATGCCCACATCACCACTTTTGCCTCAGTGTGCTCAACCAATTCTTCTATGATGGTCTCCACCAAACCCTTCAATATATGGTCGATCATGCGGCCGGTGGAGACATAGGGAGCCACACGGAGGAGGAGATTTGCAATCTCTACGAGATGTTGAGTGAAAATTCTCAAAGGAAGAGCGTTCGTAAGAGGGCCCCAGTGAATGAGGCTACACCATCGATCGGGTCCTCGAACGATGCCGTTCTCGCCAAGCTAGCCTCGTTAGAAGAATAACTCAATCAACTTCAGCTAAGGGATGCAAAATCGACCCAAGTTGTGATGGCCGAGGTATGCGGGTGTTGTGGAGAGGCCGGCCATGGGGGCCACGAGTGCCCAAATTATATGGTGTCGGCCTACGATCCAAATCATTTTAGGAGTCCCCTACGACATCAATGCTATTCAAGGGTACGCCCCCGAGTCCAAAATGATCCGTACTCGAACACCTACAATCCCGAGTGGCGAAACCACCCAAATTTCTCATGGAGGGACCCGAAAGCCACCTATCCACCCCAACCGGCACCACAACAAGCCTATTCCCAACCTCAACAATATGCTCAACCGAACAACTGACAACCTTTCCAACCGAGACCCGAATTCCAAGGCTACCAACCGAGGCCCGAGTTTCAAGGATATCCACAAGGGCGTGGAGGCTTCATTCCGCGGCAACCTTCGCCACCTCCAACTGAGCCCGAGAGGAATGCTAACGGAGAATCCTCGGAGACCCGGATCGAGAGTGTCGCGCCCTCGTGCGCCCACGCCTGTCTACTGCTTGCGTGCTCGCGGATTTTATGGCTAGGTCGAGAGTGCCTTAGTAATTGTGCATTTTTCTAGTGTGTGTTTTGGCTAGACTATAAATATTTTTGTTCCTTTGCATTTTGAACATCATTATCTCATTTTTCATTTTTCCTCTTTGGGAAATTAGTTTATATTTTATTTTTGCTCTCTAGATTAGGAGCTTATGCTATTTTCTAGGAGATTTTCCGGCGACTTCGGTTTCGTTCAAGTTTCGAGATTTTGACTCCGTTTTTCATTGTCTACGCAATGGAAGATTGAGTATTTAGTTTTAAAGCTCTTTACTTCGGTTTTTTCTCCGGTTTTTCTTATAATGTTCATTAGAGTAAATTGGATTTGATTGATGATGGTGGAAATGCTTGAACTTAATTGCTTGATTGAGTAGATAGAGCCGTTAATTGCTTGTTGATCTCGGTTAGACGACTAGGGTTAGCAATCTAATGCCCGTAGCTCGTTTATTCCGTTTGTCGAATGATTATCATCCCGATATGGTCATGGCATGAGACTTCGATGATCTAGTTTGCTAATTGCTCGCGATTTTATTTTTTAAGTGCTCGTTTAGTGTTAATCAACCATCCAATCAATTGCTTAGAATGTTTAGGACTTTATTTTCCTTTTTTGTGATTTGGACAATCATTTAGTAGATAAAGCTTCGAATAGCCTTCCTTCGAGATCGACCCGAGTCGGGTAGCTCGGTTATCCCTTGCCCATTAATTCTATACTAAACAAATGGCGTCGTTGCCGGGGAGGGCAAGTAGGACGCTTAATTTGCTATTTGATTGTCTCTTTTTCTTGTGTTTCTCTTGATTTTTGTGATTTTTGCTTAATTTCCGTGTTTCTCTTGATTTCTCTTGCTTTTTGTCGATAATTTGTGTTTGTTTCTTGAGCTTTATCTCGTTTCCCATTGATACGTTCACGGGTATAGTGGTTGTTTGTTTTTATGCGAGGTAGATGACGAGGTAGACCCGTAAAGGAGACACAACCATTCGATCTCTTCGTTGAGCTTAACATCGAAGAACCACAACCCGAGCTCGAAACCAAATCAATGGTGGGACAATGAGAGCAACTTCCACAATCTCCCCCGAACATGAGGTACTTTGCACAACCTATCATTGGAGACAACACTTCGTGCCTTGTGCTCGGGGAGGCGGCCCGAAACTATGATCTCAAGACCATCCACCTAAACCAACTCCCATCATTCTACGACCTAGCCCAAGAGGATGCTCTCAACTTTATTCGAGACTTCTATGCAACCGTCAACACATTCCCAGTCCAAGGCCTAACCGAGAATCAACTCCGAATGAGGTGCTTCCCATATACTTTGAAAGATAGAGCAAAAACTTGGTTCATGACATTGCTTCCGAGCTCACTCAATACGTGGTAAGCCGTCTACGAAAAGTTCATGAGCAAGTACTACTCTCATCAAAATACCACCGACCTCAAGACTCAAATGGCTAGCTTTAGCCAAAATATCGGTGAGACCTTCCACGAAGCTTGGGAACGATTCAAGGGCTATCAACTCCAATGCCCACATCACCACTTTTGTCTCGGTGTGCTCAACCAATTCTTCTACGATGGTCTCCACCAAACTCTTCAATACATGGTCGATCATGCGGCCGGTGGAGACATAGGGAGCCACACGGAGGAGGAGATTTACAATCTCTATGAGATGTTGAGTGAAAATTCTCAAAGGAAGAGCGTTCGTAAGAGGGCCCCCGTGAATGAGGCTGCACCATCGATCGGGTCCTCGAACGATGCCGTTCTCGCCAAGCTAGCCTCGTTAGAAGAATAACTCAAGCAACTTCAGCTAAGGGATGCAAAATCGACCCAAGTTGTGATGGCCGAGGTATGCGGGTGTTGTGGAGAGGCCGGCCATGGGGGCCACGAGTGCCCAAATTATATGGTGCCGGCCTACGATCCAAATCTTGAAGGAGTCCCCTACGACATCAATGCTATTCAAGGGTACGCCCCCCGGGTCCAAAATGATCCGTACTCGAACACCTACAATCTCGGGTGGCGAAACCACCCAAATTTCTCATGGAGGGACCCGAAAGCCACCTATCCACCCCAACCGGCACCACAACAAGCCTATTCCCAACCTCAACAATATGCTCAACCGAACAACTGACCAACTTTCCAACCGAGACCCGAATTCCAAGGCTACCAACCGAAGCCCGAGTTTCAAGGATATCCACAAGGGCGTGGAGGCTTCATTCCGAGGAAACCTTTGCCACCTCCACCCGAGACCGAGAGGAATGCTAACGGAGAATCCTTGGAGACTCGGATCGAGAGTCTAGAGAAGTGTCTTCAATCGTTAGCCTCTACCGTCTCTACGTTGCACGACACCGTCAAAGGAGTGCCCTCGATTCAAGCCTCTATCAAATGACTCGAGAATCAAATGGGGCAACTCGGAACTTCTATCGGGGAGATTCAAAGGGACAAGATGAAAGACATGCTCCCGAGCCAACCCGAGCACGTCAATGCAATCACGGTTTTGAGGAGTGGTAAGAAAGTCGATAATCATGTGGAGATGCCCGAGAAAGATGGGGTTGTTGAAGTTGTTGTTGATGAGGATGATGATGAGTTGGGTTAGAAAGTTGATGTTTCTAAAGAAAAATCCGTTGTTGAGGAGGAAATCGAGAAGGTGAACCCCAAGAAGGATGCCCGTGAGGCTTTGCATAAGACGGATGCACCATACCGACCACCGGTCTCTTTCCCGAGCCATTTGAAAGATACAAAGAAGGAGCGTCAATTTCAAGATCTTTTTTACATGCTCTCGAAGGTGAACGTGAACCTCCCACTACTAGACGTTATCAAAAACGTGCCGGCGTATGTTCAATTTTTCAAAGACTTAGCTTCGAAAAAGAGGAGGTTCGTGGATAATGAGAAGGTGATGATTTTCGAGGTAGCCTCGACTACCATACCTCGGAAAGAATGTGACCCGGGAGCCTTTGTCATGAAGATTACATTCGGGAATGGGAAGACTACAACCGGGATGCTAGACTTGGAAGCCAGTATAAACCTCATGCCCTACTCGATCTACAAGCAATTAGGTTTGCAAGGGCTTAAGCCGACTCGGATGAGCCTCCAATTGGCGGACCGTACTTTACGGGAACCGAAGGGCATTATTGAAGATGTGTTGGTCCAAGTGGGCTCGATTGTTGTGCCATTTGATTTCGTAGTCCTTGACGTTGGAGATGTCCCGAATACCGGGAAGGAGCACACAATTTGCTTTGTCGACCCTTTATGGCGACGACCAACACCATTATCGACGTCAAGGAGCGACGAGTCACTCTCTCGGCTCATAGAGAGATTGCTACTTTCACGACGAACAATTCCCGGGAAGCTCCACCCAAAATTGGCCAATGCTCGTTTGTGGAGGACTTCGACAATGAGGTATATCCTAACCCTAATTCTAAATTTTCGAATGGAAATGGTTTTGTAGGTAAAAATGATGTGTTGGAGTTAAAAAAGGATGTTGGAAAGGGAAGCGGTTTGAAACCGAGAAAGAAGGGGTCGAAAATTAAGCCCAAGGGTAATGAGACAAAATCGGGAGACAACCCACCGAGCTTGAAGGATGATGCGAGCACGAGAGTGTAGAAATTCACGAAGGCCGGGATGAGATTTGAGAGGGAGGATGGTTGGAAGAAGAAGCCTCTGATGTCTCCGAGAAGTAAGTGGACAAATGTGTTCCTTGACGAGCTCGAAAATGAAGATAAAGGGGCTCGTCGAGCTATGCCTGGTTGATCGATGAATGGATGGGAAAGTTGAGCTCACGACTATAAATCGAGCGCTTCGTGGGAGG
>CACSLK010027833.1:14514153-14526023 GCA_902706635.1 Striga hermonthica
AATTTAATTTTGTGCTTAAAATATTAAATTTAAGTAATTGGATTGAATTCTTGAAACTTAGAATTATATTTTACTTGTTGGCTATAAACGCAAGTGGTACTAAATTCGGTAGTTTTACGTGTTCCTTACAAGTGGTACTAAAGACCCGATAATTGGTACTAAAGCAATATAAAACTAGTACTACCTTTCTCTATGGCTGGTACTACTTGTTGGAAACGTTGACCACAATTGAAATAATCCATATTAGTCGACCAAAAGTAGGTACTAATTGTTCAAAAACCGGTACTGCTTAGAATAAGATGCGGTACTATGTATTCCAAAACAGGTACTATTATAGGAATCGTTATTTCCTTCATGTTAAATCATTTTACGATTTAACTGAAATAAAAATATTTGAAATCTCGTATAAACGTCAATTGCGTACGAAATTCGGTGTTTTGACGAGTTCTTTACATGTGGTACTAAAGACCCGATAATTGGTACTAAGGCAGTGTACAACTGGTATTACCTTTCTATATGGCTGGTACTACTTTTTGGAAATGTTGACCACAATTGAAATAATCAATCTTTGTTGACCAAAAGCAGGTACTATTGGATCGAAAACTGGTACTGCGTAGAAGAAGAAGTGGTACTATGTATTCCAAAACAGGTACTATAATAGGAATCGTGATTTAGACAATCCTTCATGTCTACCTTGTCACGTGGATCGTGTACGCGTAATCCGGACAAAAAATATCAGAAGTTAAAACATATATGTACAAATTGGAGTAGTCATGTATGATGATCCTATGAGATGAAGGGTGTCTTTCAATGAAATGAAGTATAGTAGTAGTGTTTTCTTATTACTACCTATATGTTTTAACTTATTAGTACCTATATGTTTGTACTGAAATAAAATATTTGAAATCTCGTATAAACTAATGTTAGAGTGATTATGAAATCTCGTATAAACGTCAATTGCCTATGAAATTCGGTGTTTTTACGAGTTCCTTACATGTGGTACTAAAGACCCGATAACTGGTACTAAGGCAGTGTACAACTGGTATTGACTTTCTATATGGCTGGCACTACTTTTTGGAAATGTTGACCACAATTGAAATAATCAATCTTTGTTGACCAAAAGCAGGTACTATTGGATCGAAAACTGGTACTGCGTAGAAGAATAAGTGGTACTGTGTCTTCCAAAACAGGTACTATAATAGGAATCGTGATTTAGACAATCCTTCATGTCTACCTTGTCACGTGGATCGTGTACGCGTGATCCGGACGAAAAATATCAGAAGTTAAAACATATAAGTACAAATTGGAGTAGTCATGTATGATGATCCTATGAGATGAAGGGTGTCTTTCAATGAAATGAAGTATAGTAGTAGTGTTTTCTTATTACTACATGTTTTAACTTATTAGTACCTATATGTTTGTACTGAAATAAAAATATTTGAAATCTCGTATAAACTAATGTTAGAGTGATTATGAAATCTCGTACAAACGTCAATTGCATACGAAATTCGGTGTTTTTACGAGTTCCTTACATGTGGTACTAAAGACCCGATAACTGGTACTAAGGCATTGTACAACTGGTATTGACTTTCTATATGGCTGGCACTACTTTTTGGAAATGTTGACCACAATTGAAATAATCAATCATTATTGACCAAAAGCAGGTACTATTGGATCGAAAATTGGTACTGCGTAGAATAAGAAGTGGTACTATGTCTTCCAAAACAGGTACTATAATAGGAATCATGATTTAGATAATCCTTCATGTCTACCTTGTCACGTGGATCGTGTACGCGTGATCTGGACGAAAAATATCAGAAGTTAAAACATATAGGTACAAATTGGAGTAGTAATGTATGATGATCCTATGAGATGAAGGGTGTTTTTCAATGAAATGAAGTATAGTAGTAGTGTTTTCTTATTACTACCTATATGTTTTAACTTATTAGTACCTATATGTTTGTACTGAAATAAAAATATTTGAAATCTCGTATAAACTAATGTTAGAGTGATTATGAAATCTCGTATAAACGTCAATTGCGTACGAAATTCGGTGTTTTTACGTGTTCCTTACATGTGGTACTAAAGACACGATAACTGGTACTAAGGCAGTGTACAACTGGTATTGACTTTCTATATGGCTCGTACTACTTTTTGGAAATGTTGACCACAATTGAAATAATCAATCTTTGTTGACCAAAAGCAGGTACTATTGGATCGAAAACTGGTACTGCGTAGAAGAAGAAGTGGTACTATGTCTTCCAAAACAGGTACTATAATAGGAATCATGATTTAGACAATCCTTCATGTCTACCTTGTCACGTGGATCGTGTACGCGTCATCCGGATGAAAAATATCAGAAGTTAAAACATATAGGTACAAATTGGAGTAGTCATGTATGATGATCCTATGAGATGAAGGGTGTCTTTCAATGAAATGAAGTATAGTAGTAGTGTTTTCTTATTACTACCTATATGTTTTAACTTATTAGTACCTATATATTTGTACTGAAATAAAAATATTTGAAATCTCGTATAAACTAATGTTAGAGTGATTATGGGTCGCATAAACATCAATTGCGTACGAAATTCGGTGTTTTTACGAGTTCCTTACATGTGGCACTAAAGACCCGATAACTGGTACTAAGGCAGTGTACAACTGGTATTGCCTTTCTATACGGCTGGTACTACTTTTTGGAAATATTGACCACAATTGAAATAATCCATCTTTGTTTACCAAAGTAAGTACTAATTCATAAAATACAGGTACTATGTAGAAAAACTGTTGGTACTATTTGTTGTAAAACTGGTACCATTTTATTAATCGTGATTTCTATAATATGTCATGTCTACCATGTCACGTGGATTGTGATTTCTATAATATGTCATGCCTACCATGTCACGTGGATTGCTCATGCATGATTTGATTGAAAATTAGTCAGATTTAAAACATATATGTTGAATTTAGAAGTCATGTATGATCATTCAGTGAGATGAAGTGTAATAATAGTGTTTGTTCATTTGTGTGTTGAGTTCATGACCAATTTGCGATGAAACTTAATTAAACACATTCTAAATCTTATAGAAACTAACTTGCGAGTGATTTTGAGTAATATAAACATCATTTAAGATCGAAATTTAGTAATTTTTGATATTCATTGGAGTTGGTAATAAAGACCCGATATTGGGTACTAAACTTTCATTTAATGAGTATTGTCTAACTATAGAACTGGTACTAATTTAATAAACATTGACTAAAATTTGAAAAATCATTATTCTTTATTGCAATCCTGAACACCAATACACAATTTCTCAATTTCACCCAAAATCCTAATAAAATTGATGAAGACCAAAGTCCGCCAGAAAATCGGTCACCGGTAGTCAAGGAACTGGGATCCAATTTGCAACCAAGAATCTTCGTCCCAGCCCCGATCGATTTTAAGTCTGCTCTTACGCGATTAGTCCAAATCGGGTCAATTCTATTGGGATATATGCTTCTTCCGGTCTAAGAGTCCCATACATTGCATCTCAGCCGTTCGCCCAGCCAAGCCCACACGGGTCTGGTCGTACACTAAAACAAATCAAACTTAAAGCGCATTCCAAAAATCTCATAAACATCTCATCCATACTCATGAAGGTGATTTTCAAAACTAATGATTTTTTTTTTCACACAATCACCAGCCTTAAAAATAAAATGAAAGACAATGGCAAACACTTTATTTAACCCGCAAAAACCAAAATGTTTTGGAAATGTTCATCACAGACCCGTGACCAAATGCAAAACTTCCAAACATCACAAGAAAGACAATCAATATGAAACACCAATTAAAGTTTTCAAAATTCTCCCAAAGAAACAAAAGTAACAATCCATTCAATGACAAGATATCTTCAGACTGAGAGATTTATGAGACCAAGACCTCCAACTTCCAGATTAAGCTACAACTTTCTCTTACAGTTGTATCATTTGTTGAAATAAATGGATGTTGGATCAAACCCAAAGAACACAATAGAGTACTGATTTCCAGAATGTACTGTCTTTCAAAATTAACTCAAAATTTTCAACCTATGAGAAAAAAAAGTCTTTTCGGGAGTTTACAATGATATTGTAGCCAGTGATCACGACAAAATTGACTCGAATGCTCAAATATATAGTTGTTTTGAGTGCTTATTTATTTGCTATTAGTATTTTTGGATTAATCACAAGTCGATGACTCGAAAAAAATGTGATTGCTAAATCAACTTATAAATGGAGCCAGACAGAGAACTTTAATTCATTTCACGAAATCGATGAAAATAAACATATTTGACTAAGCAAAAGCAGATGAATAACATTTATCCAAAAATGAAGTCTTTTATCTACTCAACCATTTTACTTTGACTGATATCAAATGCCAACCACAATAAACCAAAAAGGAAAGTCTTCACATTATCAGCCAATTGAGTTCTTAGCAGCATGCTACTCTATTAAAACACATCATATGAAATCTTCCTTGTGAAAGCTAAAATCCACCAAAATACATTGATAATGCAAATTCCATCAACCGAAAACCGAAAAACAATCACCAATTAATTATGAAATTTCAGAAAAAACAACAATAAGAATGAATTTATCAGATTGAAATTCGCAATTTAAAGCCCCAAATTTCAACACCAAAAAAGTACCTTCGAACGACGAATTAGCCAATTAAAACTGCCCAATACCCCCACCATCGAGAGTGTAGAACCACGCGTCGCCCTCCAGTTCAGCGCCTTGCCCGGGTCAGCCTTGTAATGGGAGCAGATGATTTGTCACCGTCGATTGAATTCCCGGGTTGAGATCTAGGAAGAAAGTTAAGATGACGACGAAGGGATTAGGAAGAGTTTTAAGAATTTTGGTCTGGAGCGACATGTTGCCGTTGTGCTTGATGTTCTTCGTTTTATGGGATATGAAGCTTCGGTAGTTTTTGGATCTGAACACGGCGTACAGAGATTTTTGGAGAGAGAACAGAAATCTTTTCCAATTTTTTACTGATTTTTGTACAAAATAAATGAATAATAATAATAATAGTATATATATGGGGAGTGAATTGGAAAGAGAAATCAGTGTTAGGGACTGCAGAGGAAGTAAATTAAGGTGGGGGACTGACAAGGAAATTGATTTGTGAATTGGGGATTTATGAAGAATTTTCTGAATAACTTGTGGCAGATTAAATATTGCAAGGAATTAAACTAAAATTAAAAGGTAAATAATAAAAATAAGATATATAAGGAAGAGTGGAAATTAAAAATAATTAATAGAAAGTAAGTATCTTCATTAATTTTATTAAATAAAAATAGTCGAAAACATTTGTTTTGTTAGTTAAACTTACTCTAAATGTATTTTTTTTTTCAACAATCTTTTTATATAGATATATAGATTTTTATATTTATACTACATGTATAAACATTAAAAAGTTGTGTATCTAAATTAGTAAAAAATAACTAAAGTACACTGAAATAAATTTAACAAAATTTATAGCATCTAATTTGATAAAAGTTGTATTTCACGATGTATATAAAATATATTAATATATTATCATAAAACTTTTAAATTTAATTTAGGTTTTTTTAGACATATTTTCATGAATATTTCATAACTTTTTTGTGGTGATTTCACACATTATTCCATAATAGTAGAACATATTAAATGCTTTTACATGTGTTATATAATAGTTTTAATGCAAGTGTGAGCGTCCTGGCCCGGTTTAGGATAGATCGAACTCCCCTTTGCCGGTAGAACGTCGGAAACCTGCAAATAACTCTCACACCGGGGGTTGTGTCCGGTGAAGAGCCTCCGATGCTTAAGTCAGTATGTGTATGACTATACTGGAGTTGAATAATGGAAAAATTGTGTCAAGGAAGAAAGGCTCACACCCTTTATATAGGAGTGAGATAACTGACCTAAGACTGCCCGGATTTGATGAGCTGGCTGCCCAAGCTGCCCGTCCGTACTCTAACACACCGCACGCATGTCAGAGGTGGCGCGGGACGTTGGGAGCTGTTAGAGGTGGTTGTCGCTATCAACTAATATGTTCTCGACACGTGTCCTTTCGCACATGGAGTGAATATTCTTTTGCAATTCTGTTAGAGGCTCTTTCACGCGCCTGTGACTAGGCCGACCTATGAAGTGTTAAGTCCGCGAAGCAGTCGACTAGACTACTTGATCGTTTTCCTGGTCGAATGATGGATTGGTCGACTGCTTGACTGATCGACTGATTGACTGGTCGACTGGTCGATTTTTTCGCCACTCGGCCCAGTTTCTTCATGGTATAGCGTTTTCGACCGGTTCAGCACACCGGTTTAGCCTTGTGGGTATAATATCCTATATCATCTAGTCCCTCTCCCCCCCACTCTGGTCTAGTCTGAATGACTCGATCTAAGAGTGAATTTGTGCTCGTCGCCCTCCTGGGTGATATCACCTTCGGTATCGATCATCCAATGGGTTTCCCGCTCACTTTTCAATTAATTCTTCATTAGCTGTCAGAAATAAAGTCATCTGTCACACGTCTTTTCTGTCGCGCCTGCTTTTCTGCCACGCGTCACACCTGCCGCTTCTGCCAGTCGCTTTAATTATTGCACCTCTTCGCATAACGTGCCCTTTTGAATCCCGTATTAATTGAATATCCCCATCGCGAGATTTCTCTTTAATCCAATGGCCCTTATCTCTCAACTCTTCAAATCATCTAGGTATAAATTCAACACTTAGCGGATTTTCTGAGTTTTTCCACCTTGCAATTTTCGAACTCTTTGTGCTCTGAGCTTTTCCTACAACCCTTGCTTTCCTTCTCGGCGATTTCTCTTGCACTCTTTCGGCTTTCTCGATTTCTTCATCTGCGACTATGAGTAAGTTGTTCCTCGCTTGAATTTACATTTCTTGTTTTTCAGATTTGCCTGCTCTTTGAATTTTTTTTCGCGCTGGGTATCCCGAATTTACTTGTTGAATTTTCGGGATTTGCGCGTTTTATCCCGAATTTGTGCCCTGAATATTGTGATTTGTTTGTTGATCGTTGTGAATTTTGCTTTTCCTCTGCAATTTTTTTGAACTTCCTTTTCTATCCCCTTTCGATTTTTTGAAATCGCTTCCTCCCAGAAACCCTAGCTTTGAAAACCTTCTCCTCTCCCTCTTTTCTTTTCGTCGAAATTCCCCTTTTTGATATTGTTCTTTTTTGTTTTTTCAGATTCTGCTACTTCGACCACCTCCTCTGATTCGGTTCAAATAATGCCCTCCGCACTCGAAGCTGTTCCTCTCTCTATCCTTCGCCCCGGCGATACAGCTCCCACCATCATTTTCACAGCCTGCGTTTCTTCTCCTAATTCCGGGGATACCATGAATAACATTCCCCTCCGCCATCGTCGACCTGCTTTTGGCTCGTTAGATGAGCCAGAGGAGGACGAGGTCACATCTTCTCAACCTACTTTCCCTACATCTTCGACCGTTCCTCCTTCTTCTTCTCAGCTTAACGCCTCCACTTCTCCACCCAAGAAATCCTCGACCAAAGCCTTCAGATCTGCCTCCTCTGCCTCTCATTCAATCAACTGGTTAGAGGGCGACTAAGTTGGTCTTCCTTCTGGCTGGGGCTTCGATCGTCCTTCTCCTTCCGATGCCTATGATCACCCTCCTTCCAACTTCTACACCTTCTTTAAAATCCAATTCGACCTCGGCATCCGCTTTCCTCTCAGCCTCGATCTACTCCACATCTGCAAGTGGTTCGGGCTTCCCTTGAACCAGCTTCCTCCCAACGCCATTCGCTTCATGACGACCTTCATAATTTTATCTCATGTTCAGTTAGGTCAATTCGACCTAGCCTTTTTCCATTACTGCTACGCCCCTTCAAAACAGGCCCGTGGACTTTACTTGAAAAGCCATAATAACGCCCACTTTATCTCAGACATCCCCTCCAACATCCCCAAATGGGCCGTCTAACCACAACTCATCCGCTGATTCTTCAACATCATGCTTAGGTTCTTGAATAGGAAAAATACGAACCCAAAATTCCTGAAAATTAGCTTTTTATGATTATATTGGAAATAATCCACGATACTTTTGCCTATGTCGAGCCCGATACTCCTTTTCCTTGGACCCCTTCTCCTTGGCTCAAGGAACTTCCCCAAGAGAGTGCGGACATGATGAACCCTTCTCCTAACCCTCTTTTCGACCAAGAGATTCATGTTTGGAACTCCAAACCCGTTGCGTCAATTCCTCTCCTAAAAAACAACAACCTTCTCCACTACTGTGGTTTGCTCACCCACAAGACCTTCTCTCCTCCCACTGATGAAGCTCTTAATCTGATTAGGATTGAGAATGATCCAGGTAATTTTCGACCAGTTTGCTCGAGTATTTATGTACTTTCTTGTGTCTTGTTGATGTTGATTTTTATTCTTCTGTTATCTTTTTGCAGAGGTGCCTAGTTTCAACATCCCGCTGAGGAGGACTCCTCTTAAGAAAAAGTCAGGGACTACCTCTGGATCGACCGGCGATCAGGCTCGTCAGGTCGAGGGTTCGACCACTCCCCTTCGCCTAGAGCCGCAACAACAACCTCCACCACCGCCTCAACCACAACCTCGACAACAACAACAGCCACAGCCACAGCCACAAAAGCAACCGCAACAGCAACCACAACAGCAGCAACAAAAACAACACCCACAAAACAGCAACCATCCAAACAACGACAACATCAACAACCCTCCAAATAACATCAGCATCGACAAACTCCCCCACCTCCTCCTAGAAAAAACTTTCCAGCACACATCCGCCGCTGCCTCGACCACAAAGGCCTCGTCCACAAAGGCCTCGACCACCTCTAAAACTGACCTCAGCCAATCCTCCTCACAAAAAACCAACAGCCAAATCACTGCCTCCATATTAAAACCAAAGACCAGTCTTTTTTCGAACATCATACCTCCTCCAAAATCAAAACACAAGAAAAACCTCCCCTCGAACAACCATCCAAAACTCAAGATGCCGCTGATTCGACCAAGGCCATGGTCGAGTCCAACGGTCAAGACGATCCTGGGCGTGAAGTGGCCCTAGGAAAGCGTCATCGTACCGACCAGCTGGAGACGGTCTGGAAGCGTGTGCGCACCAGCCACTTTCCACCTAACCCACTGGTCTCAAAGTCCAACTCTCTGCTGTCGGCCCCTGTAAATGAGGTGATCGACCGCCTCGAGGGTGCCGTCCTCGAGGATGATCTCAAAGAGGCTGGCGTTACTCTGCCGGAAGTTGGCGACCAGCTCGTGCAATGGCTTGCCCAGGTAACACTCGTTCTATGGTTGTTGCAATCCTCTTTTATTATTTTTCCTTGCTATATATGAATTGAATTGTTCTGTTTCCTTTGATTATAGGGCTTTGTCCAATTTCTGCTCTTAGTCAAAGAGGCTCCAGATAGCTCTGGGAAGTCTATCAAGAGTCTTGAGAACGTCCTCCGTTCTGTGAACGACAAGAATGCCACCCTCCTGCACCATAATACTAAACTCCGCGAGACCCAAACTGAGCAGAAGGCCGAGTTCGAAGTCAAGGTTAAGTCTCTTGATGAAGAGCTCGTTAAAAAGGATAAAGCTCTCGCGGAGAAAGAAGCCTCTCTTGCGGTGAAGGAAGTGGCAGTGGCGGAGAAAGAGGCTGCCTTGAAGGAGAAGGAGATGGCGCTCGAGCAAGAACGGGCTGCTCGAGCGCAGACAGAGGCTGCTCGAGCTGAGCTAGAGGCCACTCTGGCCAAGGAAAGGGCTGCCCATGCTCACCAACTCAAACGCTACGCTGATCCTGCTGCCCTTCGAGCTCGGCAAATGATCTGGGCTACCACAACTGGGCAGCTCTTCCTCCAAGAGTATCGTGCGCAAATGGTGGCTGACTTCGTCCAGTCACCGCAATATCTGAAGGAGGTTCAAGACTTCGGGGTAGACTGATTTCAGTTTGCTCTACAGAAGGCCGGCGAGCAGATTACCGAGGACGATTTCGAGCAACTCGACCCGGGAGTTATCTGGGAGGCCTTACCAAAGGTACCTCCTAGCTTCCAGGGCGATCCTAGCCTATCGCTCAAGCACGAGTGGTGGTCGGGGCTGCTCGAGAGAACTCTGGCTCGATCTGAGCTTTTAAGGAAGACTTTTGCTTTGCCCGCTGGTATGACCCCTCCAGCTCTCATGTTAATTGCACTGGCTGAGTCTATTCGACAATGTCCTCTTAATGAAACCTGCGATTCGACCTCTGGGACCAATCAGCCGATCGAGCCGCATGCCTCGTCCAGCAATGCTGACTCTACTGATGATCCTCCTTCATAGACTAGCTCGTTCTGTATTTTATTTTTCCTAAATTTTGGATTTGTACTTTGATGAACTTTGTATCTCTGTCGAATTGTTGTACTCTCTTGCAATGAAAATGTTTTGTTCGAATCATTTTTGTTTCTTCGCTTCTTTATCTTCGCTTGTATTACGATTTGGTAATCTTGACTAACTGTTCGACTGGGTAACTGAAACTTGTGACCTGACGTGTCTTTGCTCACGATGGAACTTATCATATAATCAACACCTTTTCTACGCATGTATTTGTGTTTGTACATTTACTTTCAATCAATCATTATCAATACGATTTGTGACATATGCTCACCTTTAGAGGTGATCGAAGCATGCGGCTATCCAGCCTCATGACCTTAAACACGATGGGTTTTTTGACTTGTAACACATGCCCACCTTCAGAGGTGGTCGAAGCATGCGACCATCCAGCCTCATGGCCTTAAACATGATGGATTTTTAATTTTGAACACATGCCCACCTTCAGAGGTGGTCGAAGCATGTGACCATCCAGCCTCATGGCCTTAAACATGATGGGTTTTTGAATTTTGAACACATGCCCACCTTCAGAGGTGGTCGAAGCATGCGACCATCCAGCCTCATGGCCTTAATCATGATGGGTTTTTAATTTTGAACACATGCCTACCTTCAGGGGTGGTCGAAGCAAGCGACCATCCAGTCTCATGGCCTTAAACATGATGGGTTTTGAATTCTGAACACATGCCCACCTTCAGGGGTGGTCGAAGCATGCGACCATCTAGCCTAATGGCCTTAAACATGATGGGTTTTGAATTTTGATCACATGCCTACTTTTAGAGGTGGTCGAGCATGCGACCATCCAGCCTCATGGCCTTAAGCATGATGAGTTTTACGCCCTGTTAGATTTCTTCTTTTACACTTATGCCTTCGTACTTGTCTCCTGGGCTCGGAAGTTTACTTGTAGCTCCATTGGCTTCGCTGGCGTTCTTGTCCTCATGTCCCTCCACATGGTCCTAGGATCTCGGTCGTGATCGATTTGGTCTTCACACTTGCCCACCCGTGAGGAATGTTCCAAACAGGAGGTCAACCAGCCCGAGGGCGTGAGTAATCGACCAACCTGCTCACCACAGGGGATGTTCCAAACAAGCGACCACCCAGCCCGAGGGCCTTAGTCATGGTGTGTTTTGGTCTTCACACTTGCCCACCCGCAAGGAATGTTCAAAACAGGAGGCCACCCAACCCAAGAGCGTGAGTAATCGACCAACCTGCCCACCCCAAGGGATGTTCTAAACAAGCGACCACCCAGCCCGAGGGTCTTAGTCATGGTGGATTTCGGTCTTGACACTTGCCCACCCACAAGGAATGTTCCAAACATGAGGCCACCCAGCACGAGGGCGTGAGTAATTGACCAACCTGCCCACCCCAAGGGATGTTCCAAACAAGCGACCACTCAGCCCGAGGGCCTTAGTCATTGTGGGTTTTGGTCTTCACACTTGCCCACCGGCGAGGAATGTTCCAAACAGGAGGTCTCCCAGCACGAGGGCGTGAGTAATTGACCAACCTATCCACCCCAAGGGATGTTCTAAACAAGCG
>CACSLK010027833.1:14526123-14537045 GCA_902706635.1 Striga hermonthica
GAAGGTATTTCATAAAGCAAGTAATACCAAAAGATAATTGAATTCCATTAACTTCTGAACAGGATTTGCGAGTTACATCTTTGTTCAAACTTCCAAAATCTTTTTGAAAAAAGCAAAAATTTTACACATAATATTTTTTCAAATTAGCTATGTTCCATGACCTGACAAGTGATCGTCCTTCTACATCCTTTAGAGAGTATGCTCCTCATGCATGCACTCTCTCGACCAGGTATGGTCCTTCCCAGTTTGGTTCCAGCTTCCCCACGTGTTTGAGCACATCAACGCATTTCCAAACCAAGTCACCTACTTGGAATCTGCGGACTTTCACCTTCTTGTCATGAGTTGCTCGCATCCTTTGTTTGTACGCCTCCACCCTGATCGTTTCCCTTTCGCGTAGCTCCTCAATAGTATCTAAAGTCGCCGTCATTAGATCTTCATTTTGCTAGATCTGGGTCATATGTGCTCGACCTTTGCGATGATAGCTCGACCTCGACTGGCAGTAGTGCTTCCATCCCATAGACTAGACTGAAGGGGGTTTTTCCTGTTGTCGACCTCGGGGTTGTACGGTATGCCCAAAGTACTGCAGTTAGCTCGTCGACCACGCCCCCGAGGCCTTTTCCAGCCTTGTTTTCAACCCATTCATATAATTCAGTTGGTCACCTCGACTTGGCCATTGGCTTGCGGATGAGTGACAGAGGCAAAGTGTTGCCCGATCTTCATATCCTCACACCATGCTCGAATCCGCTTGCCATTGAATTGAGTTCCATTGTCGGATATCAACACTTTGGGCACGCCAAACCTGCAGCAAACATTGTTATATAATAAATTGATGACTTTCTCCTCCGTGATCTTTGCCAAGGGCTCGGCCTCCACCCATTTCGTGAAATAGTCAACTGCCACAATCAAGAATTTCCTCTGCCCCGTCCCCTGCGGCATCGGTCCCACCTGGTCGATTCCTCACTGGGCGAATGGTATAGGTGCACTCATTGTTGTCATGGCTTCTACAGGCTGATAAATCAATGGGTCGTGCTTCTGGTATTGCAAACACTTCTTCACCATAACCCTAGCGTCCTCTTTCATCATCGGCCAGAAATACCCTGCCCTTAAAATTTTTGCGACCAAGGCCCCCGACATGCTATGGTCGCTACAGCATCCCTCATGCACTTCTCTCAGCACGTATCGACCCTCCTCTTTGGTCACGCACCGCAAATGCGGTCCGACATACGACCGCTTGTAAAGAATACCTCCATGCTCAAAAAACCTACTTACTACCTTCAACGCCCCCTCTTTCAACTCCCTTAAGATTGGGGCCCTCCAATCCTCAACCTCCTCGATCTCAACCACCTCCACATCGACTACACTTTTCTCCAAATACAATAGAGTCACACTTCTACTTTTGTAATCCACCAAACTTTGAGCAATCTTTGAAAACAAGTCTGCTCGGCCATTCTCCCCGCGAGGGATCTGTATCAGCTCGAATGAATCAAATTCCTTTTTCAACTTTTTCATCTCGTCCACATATTTCTACATCATGTCCTCCTTAACTTCGAATCCCTCCTGAAACTGCCCAACCACCAATTAAGAATCAAAATGCACCTTTTGGGCTCCCCCCACCATAGCTAATTGCAGACCTTTGATCACCGCTTTATACTCGGCTTCATTATTGGACACCCTGAATCCTATCTTGGCTGCAAACTCCAAATAATTGCCCTTAGGAGAAACAAGAACAATCCCCAATCCTGCTCGATTTTTGTACCTTCCTGGATAAAATCCGCCAACACCTGCGCCTTGATAGCCCTCCTCGGCTCATATATTACCGAATACTCACTCAGCTCGACCGCCTATTTCACCAATCGACCAGAAACTGAAGGCCGCTCGATCTTCTCTCCCAGCGGCATATTTGTTCTCACTCTCACTTTATGATTTAAGACATAAGGCCTCAGCTTTCGAGCAGTTACAACTACCGCCAGAGCACACGTTTCAATCTCCGAGTACCTCATCTTCGCTCCTTGCATCACCCTACTCACATAATAGATAGAAAATTGTGCTACCCCTTCTTCTCGCAACAGCACCGAACTCACTGCCCTCTCTTCAATGGAAATATATAAGACCAAATCCTCTCCTTGCACCGGCTTAGCCAACAAGGGAAGGTTAGCTAGCACTCCCTGCAACTCCTCCAACGCGCTGAGCCTCATCTGTCCACTGAATCTTTGCGCTCTTCTTCAGTGTTTTAAATAATGGGGCACTCTTCTCCGCCAGTTTGGATATAAAACGACTCAGCTTCGCAATTCGACCAGCCAAGATTTGCACCTCCTTAACACTCGCTGGCGATTTAATCTCCATTACCGCCTGCACTTTCTTCGGATTCACCTCGATACCTCTATTGGTCACCAAGTAGCCCAAGAATTTCCCCGATTTTACCCCAAACGAGCACTTGGCTGGATTCAACTTCATCTCTTACCTCCTCAAAGTCAAGAATATTTCCATCAAGTCCCGCACATGATCCACCTCCTCCTTACTCTTCACCAACATATCATCCACATAGACCTCCATATTCTTCCCTAATTGCTCCTTGAAAATCTTGTCCACCAACCTTTGATACGTGGCACCCGCATTCTTCAGGCCGAACGACATCACCACATAACAATAAGTTCCTCGGCTCATCACGAAGCTCACCCTCTTCCTGTCCTCTCTCGCCAAGGGAATTTGATGATATCCCTGCGAGGCATCCATCAGGCTCAACAACTCACACCCAGCAGTTGAATCGACCAGCTGGTCGATCCTGGGCAGCGGGTACAGATCCTTCGGGAATGCTTTGTTCAGGTCCCGGAAATCTATGCACATTCTCCATTTTCCTTCAGCTTTAGACACCATTACTGTATTTGATAGTCATTCTGGGAATTGAATCTCCTTGATATGCCCAGCTCCCAACAATTTCTCGACCTCCTATTCGATAATTTTATTCATCTTCGCTCCATGGTGCCTTCTCTTTTGTTTCGCCGGCCTCACACTGAGGTCGATGTTTAAGCGGTGCTCGATCACCTCTGCACTTATCCCCGTCAACTCCTCCGCCGTGTAAGCATAGATATTGAAAGACTCTCTCACCAAACTAATCAACTTCGACCTAATTGGCTCCTCCAACTCTTTCCCGATCCTAAACTTCTTCTCCTCATATCCCTCGACCATCTGGATCTTCTCAACCTCCCCTCCTGGTTGGATATCTACTTTCTCCATACCCTTCTCTAACCTAAACCTATCATCCTTTGATCTCGACCCGCCTGGTCGAGTAACTTCTTCTTCTTTCGGTTTGGCCTGCCTCTTTGCCAATTGCTTGTTATTGCTTACCGTTGTCTGATAGCAACTTCTCGACGTAAGTTGATCTCCAGCAATCTCACCAACGTTTTCGCCCACAGGATACTTGATCGTCATGTGGTACGTAGATACGACGGCCTGGAATGCGTTCAAGCTCGTCCTCCCCATAATGATATTGTATGATGATTCTGCTCCTACGACCACAAATCTTACCATCCGCACCTTCCTCGTCGCTCCTGACCCCAATGCAACCTGGAAAGTAATCTCGCCCATCGGCATCACTTCGCCTCCATTGAAACCGTACAAGAACGTGGCCACTGGCTTTAACTCCATGTTCAGCTCCTTATTAATCTGCACAAAACAATCATAAAACATCACATCTACCGAACTCCCAGTATCAATGAACACCCTCTTCACATCAAAATCTGCCACCTCCGCGGTAATCACCAGAGCGTCATTGTGTGGTAACACCACTTCTTCAGCATCCTCCGCTTTAAAACTTATCACTGGCATGTGAGCCGTGATCCCGACCTCCTCTCTCTTCCTCTTCATAGCTCGAGCATGTTCTTTCCTGGCATTATTCGAGTTCCCATCAGTTGCCCTCTTGAGATCATGTAGATTGTTCCTCTCTTCACGAGAGCTTCACCTCCTTGCCCTCTTTTCTCTCCATCTCTCCTTGGCTTCTTCCCTCGACCATCTCGACCATCTCTATCATTCTCCTCCTCATCTCTATCACTTCTCTCCTCCCAATCCTCCCGACATCTTATTCTTCCTTTTCTCTTCACCCTATCATGATACACAAACTCTTTCAAATGCCCCGCCTGAATCAACCTCTCAATCCCATCCTTCAAATGCCTGCAATTCTCCGTGGTATGGCCATAGTCCCGATGAAAACGACAGTAGATATCCGACCTAGGTCGAGTCGGGCCTGTAAACCTCGTCTTTGGCCACGTCACATCCTCGCTCGACATCTTCTGCTCCATCGCCTCGAGCACTTCTATCATACCTTTCCTCAAGGGTGTGAAATTATGGTACCTCTGTCATTCGAACAACAATGGCCTCCCCTGCCACCTATCATCCCTTTTCGCCTGTTTTGAGTCTCGCCCCTCTCTTCTAGGTGAAGTTCTTTTTGGCCCACTCCGCCTGGGCGAACTTCTCCTCGGCCATCTTCCCCTCGACGGGCTTTTTTCTTTTTTTTTTGGCTCTGGTCGAGCACCTCCCTCTAATTTTGCAAACTCCACCTCTATCTCCTCCAAGTTAATATACTTCCTGCACCGCTTCAAAACATCCTCATATGATCGAGCAGGGGTCCTTGCCAACGAGGTTCGGCAAGGCCCTGCTCGAAGACTCCTTATCAACCCTCCTGCCTTCACCTCATCCGACGCCGAGTGCACCTCCAAGCACATTTGATTATATCAAGCAACATACTTCATCAGCGACTCCTTCTCTCTCTGCTTCATCGCCATCAAGGTCAAATATGTCTTCTCCTGCGCCACTGCGCTCGAGTACTGATTTGAGCTTACTGGCGAAATCCTCAAAGTCAGCAATCGACCCCGGAGGCAGCTGATGAAACCAATCAAGCACTCCTCCACGCAAGGTCGATAAAAATGCCCTGCAACATACAGAATCAGAGTATCTATGCAACACAACCATATTTTCAAAAGTCCTCACATGTCTCGACGGGTCGGATGACCCATCATAAACCAAGTTGGTCTCCCTGAAATAATTCGGCAAAGGGGCCGCAAGGATCTCCCTCGAGAAAGGATGTCCTCGAGCTCTCCTATCTGGCCTCCCCTCCACCTTGTCCTACAACGGGCGCAACTGCTCCGCCATCCTCTCCATCTCACGATCTCTTCCGCCTCCTCCGTCTCCATAGCTGGACACATCATCGTCCTGACTTCTTACCACCGTGGTCGGCACGGTTGTGGTGTGAGACGTGTGGCTTGTGACTAGCTGCACCGCCTGCGCCGCCGCGGCCGCCACCATCCTCTGCATCTCCTCCCGGGTCATCGCCACCATCTGCTGACCGGGAACTTGCACACCCACCTGTGATGGCGCTCCTCCTTGTACCACCGCTCCTCCTGGTTGCGCCACTACTGGGTTTTGAGGCGGCGGCAGTGGCATCGCCGCCGCAGCTGCTGCGCGAGCCTCCTGGGCACGACTGGAGCTCGTATCTCCTCCGAAAACCGCCGTTGAAGCTCCCACACCTTGAAGGACGGGTGTAGGAGTAACCGGCGTCTGTGAAGGGCCAGAGAAACCCAGAGGGGGACTCTGTCCAATCGGCCTGGTCGTCGTCCAAGCGTCATCGAATGTCGACTGCAAGTTAGTTCTGGGAATTCCGTCCGCCATAGCTGAGCTTCAAACACAACCTTTCGAACAAGAAAGTCCCACAGCCGGCGCCAATAATGCAAGTGTGAGCGTCCTGGCCCGGTTTAGGATGGATCGAATCTCGTCTTCGTCGGTAGAACGCTGGAAACCTACAAATAACTCTCACACCGGGGGTTGTGTCCGGTGAAGAGCCTCCAATGCTTAAGTCAGTATGTGTATGAGTATACTGGAGTTGAATAATAGAAAAATCGTGTCAAGGAAGAAAGGCTCACCCCCTTTATATAGGAGTGAGATACCTGACCTAAGGCTGCCTGGATTTGATGAGCTGGCTGCCCAAGCTGCCCGTCCGTACTCTGACACACCGCGCGCATGTCAGAGGTGGCGCGGGACGTTGGGAGCTGTCAGAGGTGGTTGTCGCTATCAACCAATATGTTCTCGACACGTGTCCTTCTGCACATGGAGTGAATATTCTTCTGAAATTTCGTTAGAAGCTCTTTCACGCGCCTGTGACTAGGCCGATCTATGAAGTGTTAAGTCCACGAAGCATTCGACCTGTTGAGGTCGACTAGACTGCTCGATCGTTTTCCTGGTCGAATGATGAATTGGTCGACTGCTTGACTGGTCGACTGATTGACTGGTCGACTAGTCGATTTTTCCGCCACTCGGCTCAGTTTCTTCATGGTATAGCCTTTTTTACTGGACCGGTTTAGCCTTGTGAGTATAATATCCTATATCAAGTTTAGTTTTATTTTAATATTTTAGATAGACATTTTTTTGTCCGTTGTTATTCGTATAAATAGTAAATTATTTAATTATAGATTGTAGTATAATTAATTCTCAGGATTAAAATAAATGGGTAAGAATAGATAAATTTATACTATCTATACTTATATAAAGAGTCATCCTATTTACTAAAATTAGTAGTAAAAAAATAGGTCAGCATTTAATGCAGCCCATAAATAGTAGTTTTATTATTTTTTTTATTTTTTTTTAAAAAATCATACAATTAATTTATAAATACGATAATATAATCATACAATTTAATTTATAAAAATCGTACAATTTAATTTTTTTATTTTAAAATACGCTTAGATATATATATATATAGTACTTTTTGTAATAAATTGAATAAAATGCTAAACTATTTAAATATTTAATTTATTGATAAATAATTTATAAATCTCTATTTTATTTAAATATGTAATTTTATTTAAAATTATTTTAATATAGCCAAATTTATTTAGAAAATCATTTCGACCCAACCAGTTCAACCGACTGGTGTTGACGGATTCAATAGCAAATATTTTATTCAAGTGAACTAGACTGATTATAAATCGGTTCTCGGTCCTCCAGTCAGACTGTGTCCAACAAGGTTTAATTTAAAAACGATGGATAAATCTTGATTAGTTTATTTGTATATTTAATTTATAACACAATCGTAATATTGTTTTTTCCCGTGCATCGCACGGGCCACGCACTAGTTTGGTGTGAAAAGATGATAGTTACCGATATGCATTATGAGATAATAAAATGTAATGTCCACGTTAACAATGGAAAACAAATATTGAGAGGTTAGATTTTGTTATATTATATTTTCGAAAAATGCTAAAATCTCGTTGGGTGTTTTTCACCTAACATTCTCCCAAATTTATTTCCAATAGAATTTTGCCACTTCACCTCTATGTTGTTGTATAGCATAATTACTCAACAGTTGTTTTGTCCCAAGGATTAAAATAAAAATTAAACTATACATAAATAAAAATTAAAATAATCTAATAACTTGTGGCAGATTAAATATTGCAAAGAATTGAATAAAAATTAAAAGGTCAATAATATAAATAAGATAAGGAAGTGTGGAGATAAAAAATAATTAATAGAAAGTAAGTATCTTCATTAATTTTACTAGTATGTATCCCGTGCAATGCACGGGACAAAGATATTAAATGAGTTATTTCACAGTCTTTTCAGTTTAAGTCTAAAAAGTAATAGAGTTATTATCTATTTTCTACCTCTTTTAATCAACATTAAGCCAAAAAAACAATAGAGTCACAAGCTTTTTTTTTTCCACATCTTTTAGCCAACGTTGTATTTTTAGTCAGAACATTAAATATTAGCATGTTAGGGCTAGCTTGTAAAATAATTAATATATTATCTCACTAAAACATTTATACTAATAAAAATTTAATTTTAGCATATAAATTTATCCATTGATATAAGAGAAAGTAACAATTTTATTTATTTTGTTCACCATATAATATTTAATTACTATTTTGTATATTATATAATAAAAAAAATACTGTTAAATAGGGCAGTAAAATTTTTATAAAATTATATAATTTCTTTTACAATATAGATTTAATATCTTTTTATGATTTGATAATATAACTATAATATATTATTAATGATATAATTATTTACTTAGTATAGCTAGATTGCTGACAAATAAAAAAAAAATATTAGATGCAGCCAATATTCTACTATAAGATAAGGTTTTCTCGTTATGATGAGGTTTTTATCCATCATAATTTTCTACACATCTATTAGATTAAAAATTTAGATGCAGCCATCATTCTGCTATAATTAAGATAAAGGTTTCCTCGGAGCGAGATGCATGTCAAATGTGATCTAAACTTTTTTTTTTTAGTTTGTTACTTTTAATTATCACAAATTTGACCGTGTGAATTGATTTACAACATACTGTACGTTCAATTTTACAACATACTCTACATTCAATTAAGATTGATTTTCATTTGCTAATGATTTATAAAGTTTGATTATTAATTTGACCAAATATTTTGCTTATTGATTATTTTGATTATTATTTTGACCAAACAGGAAAGATGAACTTGTTGGATCAATGTTGTTTATCTAAACAAACATAAAAAAATTTCATATTATTTTTTAGTCTTTATCAGTTTGTAACGTTTTATCAGTGTGTGAAACATTTTCATGATTTTTTTTTTTATTCCATGATTTGTTAATTCATTACAGTTTTGAACAATCTATGAAAATTATTAAGCTGCCTTCTGGCAAATATGTATGTGGTTATGTGTTCGTGTATCATAAGTCGCAAACATAATGAATAACATTATAAATTATTCATTCAAACTTTTATTCATTACAAATATATTAAAATGATTTATATAACAACCATTAAATACCACTTTTAATATATTTATAAATAAAAAAGTACATAAAATTTCTAGTGTGTTCAAATTTAAATAGTTTTTTATGGGCTCAATTTTAAATCATCTAGACATTTGGTCAAACACATAGGTGTGTTCAAATTTAAATCATTGGCACTTTGTTCGATTGAAATTTAAATCATGTTCAATCATCTATCATGGTACTGTGATGTGTATAATGTATATATATATATATATTTATATATATATATATATATCATGGTACTGTGATGTGTATATACTGTGATGTACAATTTTTTAACAAATAATATGTGTTTTAAAAAAATAATAATAATAATTTCACAAGATTTTAGACGTAAAATTTGATTTTTAATCACAATAGAAAAATCATGGTAAGTTGTATTGAAAATGTGTTATGAGATAAAACAATTAAATAAATAATTAAATAAAATACTTAATAAAAATATAATACATTAATTACCTTTGACTTTTCTTATTACAAATTATAGTAAATAAGATAGCTTTCTATATAAGTATAGATTTAATTATTTTTTTACAGAATAGATTCTAAATTCCATATTGTAGAGATTCTAATCGGAAAAAATATCTATTATATATATTAGAAAGTTTTGTTAAGTAAATATTTATAGAGATTCTAATCGGAAAAAATATCTATTCCATATTTATAGAGATTCTAATCGGAAAAAACATCTATTCCATATTACAATATGTAATTAATGAAAGTTTGTTAAGTTACTAATTTTAGACAATAATTAATGAATTTGGCGGGAAAAGATTACTAAAAGTGAATTAAGTTAATCCTTATTATATATTAATAGATTAAATAAAAATAGTCGAATAAAGTGTGGCAAATAAAATAACTAACTTAAGGTAAGTATCTTCATTACGTTTTGTTTTATATTAAGGTATCCTATTTACCAAATTTAGTCGATTGAAAAGTCAACGTAATTAATACATTGTTATTTCTATCCAAAATATGTCTGGTTGTATCTCTGATTCACCGACAGGCGAACGGTACGTTTGCATGTTGGTTGAAAACACTTTCACATCCAGAATTTTATATAATTATTTTATTTATTTGTCTTATACCCCATAAAATTGGTTTAAGAAAAAAAAAAACCCGTAACAACTTTACTAAAAAAATTATATTATTATATTATTTATTTTATTTTATTTTTATTAAAAAAAATACCTAAAATCTTTACGTCAAAACATCGATTCTGTCAAAAACAAATCCAATAAAATCGGTGAAGTCAAAAGTTGTACGTAAAGTCTATATCTATACTAAAAAAAGACACATTCAAAATTCCTTATCTAATTCCTTCTTATTATCTAATTGTATGAAAATTTGTTCTCATTTTGTTCAATCATCTAATTGTATTTGTCTTGTATCCCATAAAATCGGTTTAAGAAAAAAAAAATCCAATAACATCCGACAAGTAAAAAAAAAAGTACGTAAAATATTTACTAAAATAAAAAAGCTTTATGTATTATCTAATTGTATAGAAATTTGTACTGATTTTGTTCAAACCGATTTTGTTCAAACCGATTTCTGTATACTCAGATTTTTTCATAAAAATATTAACAACAATATATATCTACTCTACACATTATAAATTATAAATTTCAAAATATCGAGCCATTATCTTCCTCACTGTCAACACCATGTGAATAAAAAATATACTCAATCAAACTTTTATTCAAAACAATAAATAAAGGATTTGGCTTAATGAAACAAGTCAATAGGTCTAATAGACCTATGCTTAGAGTTCGAATTGTGAGAATGTCTTTCCAAGACTGGGGCAACACATACAAATCATATATCAAGTTGATTATGTATGATAAAACTGTAAACCAAATTATTAAATTTTTTTTTATTTCGAACTTTAGAACGTATATTTTTAATTTTTTAATATTTTCGTGTATGTATTTAGATATTTTTGTACATGTTTCTTATGCCATGACCATAAACAAGAGTTAGGGACAGTCTTTATCCCACGTTGGTTTTTTTATAAAGAAACTTGTCTTTAGTCATGGCCAATGATATGTTGTTGTTTCGCGTGTAACTAACAGAAGGGGGTTGAAGATATTAGTTTGTGAGAATGAGGAGTTTCC
>CACSLK010027833.1:14545242-14562098 GCA_902706635.1 Striga hermonthica
CACCTGGCAGGCCGCCGGCCGAGTCAGCCCGACTGCCCGGTTCAGCGGACCGGCAGTCCGGTCCAGACCGGTTCAGACCGGCTGGACCGGTTCAGACCGGCTGGACCGGTTCAGTTAGTACTTTTCAGTTTTTGTCCCGGTTCTCAATTTCAGTGTTATTTTCAGTTAAAATTCCGGGTCAAGTTCAGTTCAGTTAATTAATATCAGTTCAGTTTCGTACTTAGCCGGTTTCAGTTATACCGAATAAGTCCGAATATCATGTCAGGTTCAGTAGAGCATCTTAACATAATTAAACAATTAAATTATTAGTCTGAGCATAGTCAATAGTAATTGTTTAAATTATTTTCAGTTTGATCAGGCATCAACACTACCGTTCAGTTTCAGTAGTTCAGGTGGGGACTTAGACTAAGTACTACATTGTTTATAATAACGCTACCATGTTCGAGGTATGTATATTCAGTATCCGCTCGGAATGGTCGCCGGTCCATTCTGGGTTCTAGTGGCCTAATCTAACCACTAGAGTGTGCACATGGTCCGGTATTAGTTTGTGCCGGGAGATTGCGGTATTAGTTTGTGCCGACAGATATCAGTTATCAGTTACGTGACTTATGTCGCGAGATCAGACCGGTATCAGATATCAGTTTCAGTTTCAGTTCAGTTATATATGCTTAGTTCATGATATTGTTATTATTTACGATGTTTACATTAGTATGAGTTTCTGCGGAGCACAAGTGTTTTAGTGCTCACGCCCCCACGCATTTCATGTTTTTCAGGTCGCAGGGTCGGAGACGAGGAGTGAGCGGGCGGGCTGTTCAGGACATTTGTGATTATATGTATATATGTTTTTGCCACGCTTAGTTTCCGCTAAAACTTTCAGTACTTATATTCAGTTTTTGTTCCGACATTAGTCGGATAAGACAGTATAACCGTTTGTATTTATCAGTTTAAAATTTTAACAGTTTTTAGAAAAAAATCAAGTTTTTCACGGTAGCATCACGAATCAGTTTTCGCAAAATAAGTATTTTATTTATTTATTCAGAAAATTGCGAAAAAACGCGTACTCTGATAGTATTAAAAAGTCGGGATGTTACATACTCGACCCGCCACTGAAGTCAAAAAATCAATTCGACAAACTATGATCAACAAACAACTCGCTCGAGCAAAGATGAATATACCTGACCCGCCACTGGGATCGAAAAATGATTTCGATAAAACCAGAGTAAACAAGCGACGGGCCTCCGCGCTGGGCTGGAGGGTGCGAGCCCGCCTGGACCGAAAATGGTTGCACTGGGTGTGCCATGTTGAGATATGCGCCAACAACGGCGACGAAAATTTTTTTCCCGGCGATACCTCGCCGGATCCGGTGAAAACGACAGGTAGGACGAGCGCCTTCACAAGGCGATTCCAATGGCGTACTCGCTTTGCATTGGTTCGCCGGAAATCGGCATGAAAAATGGAGAAGATGACCATATCTTGACTAATTTTTTGTGAGATCCAAGAACTTCGACCAGCAAATTGACGGCCTTGTCGGAGGAATTTTTCCATGAAATTTCAAGGATAGGATGAGCACGACGAGAGCTTCGCGATGGTGTATAGATTTTTCAGATCGGGAAACTTTTGTCGGCGGCCGTAGGCAGAGGCGGCGGCGGACGGCGGCGGAGGCGGCGGTTTCTGGCGGATATCTGTACCTGGAGATTCTTCTCACCGAGAGGATTCCAGTGATACCCTCGGATTTTCCATAGCCTTCCCGGATCGTCGGGAAAATGCATTTGAATGCTCGATTTTGACCAAAATATTATTAGATCTGGACACTTTGACCGCAAAATTGATGGCCTTCCCGGATGAATTTTTGCATGAAATTTTAAGGGTAGATTCACCTTGATGAGATCTATCTGATGATGTAGAATTTTCCGATTGGAGCACGTTTTTCGGCGGCCGGCGGCGAAGGTGGCAGCTGGCGGTGGCGGTGGCCGGTGGAGAAGAAGGAGGTTTTCCAATTTTTTTCAGTCGGGACTCCGTTTGATTTTTTGTCGGGTCCCCACAGACGGCGCCAATGAAGTGAATAAGATTCACCCTGGCTCCTTCAACCCGAACCGGCCTCCGTACCTGCAGAACCCAACGCCGGGGGTGGCCCAAGCGTCGGGCCTCCGATGCTTAAGTCAGTGCTCAGATATGGATAGCTCGAGCAGACCTCGGAGGCAGGTCAATGATTTCTTCTTGGTTATATTTGGTTTGTTATCATTGTACATTTGTTCCTAACCCAGTGGCAGGTTGAGGGAAGATAAAATCTACCATGACTAAGGCCTCCGGGCTGGGTGGTCGATCCTAGTGTTGGTTCGTCAAGACATGGAGCCTATTGGAGACCTCAGTGGCAGGTCGATCAAACTCGCTACGGATAGATCGAGCAGGTCAACGGATTTATTTGATTTGGTTTTATGCTATTTGTGCCTCTGACCTCAGTGGCAGGTCGATCGAACTCGCTACGCATAGCTCGAGCAGACCTCAGTGGTAGGTCGATGATTTCTACTTGGTTCTGTTTGATCTAATATTATTGCATATCTGTCCTTAACCTCAGTGACAGGTCGAGATGGAGCTCATTACAGATAGCTCGAGCAGGTTAATGGTTTTATTCGATGTGGTTTCGTGGTATTTGACGTTTTCGATCTCAGTGGCAGGTCGACGATTTTATTTGACTCTGGTTTCATCAAATTGATTTTTCGACTTAAAGGGGAGGTAGTATATTAATTTTTGCTCGAGCAGGTTGGCTATCGAATTTGGTTTATCAAATTTGTTTTTCGACCTTAGTGGTGGGTCGAGTATGTTCATTTTTGCTCGAGAAGGTTGATTGTTGATTCTGGTTTATCGAGTATGTTCATTTTTGCTCGAGCAGGCTGTTGGATGATTCTTGTTTATCGAAATTATTTTTTGACCCCAGTGGCGGGTCATGTATATTCATTTTTGCTCGAGCAGGTTGATTGTTGATTCTGGTTTATCGAATTCATTTTTCGACCCCAGTGGCGGGTCCAGTATATTCATTATGGCTCGAGCAGGTTGTTTGTTGATCCTGGTTTGATCGTTTGTTGATTCTGGTTTTATCGAATTCATTTTTCGACCCCAGTTGCGGGTCGAGTATATTCATTATGGCTCGAGCAAGTTGTTTGTTGATCCTGGTTTGATCGCTTGTTTATTCTGGTTTTATCGAAATCATTTTTCAATCCTAGTGGCGGGTCAGGTATATTCATTTTTGCTCGAGCGAGTTGTTTGTTGATCATAGTTTGTCGAATTGATTTTTTGACTTCAGTGGCGGGTCGAGTATATTCATTATGGCTCGAGCAGGTTGTTTGTTGATCCTGGTTTGATCGCTTGTTGATTCTGGTTTTATCGAAATCATTTTTCGATCCCAGTGGCGGGTCAGGTATATTCATTTTTGCTCGAGCGAGTTGTTTGTTGATCATAGTTTGTCGAATTGATTTTTGGACTTCAGTGGCGGGTCGAGTACATTCATTATGGCTTGAGCAGGTTGGTGGTTGATTTAGTTTTCAAAGGAATATACAACAGGCTTGAATTTTAAATTTTGAACTGAGGGGCGATAGGACGAGGGGGTATAAGAGAGCTCGAACATGGTGATCGAAACACAACAGACGTAAATTTAAATTTTCAAATTCAAGATTTCAGGGAGTGGTCATTCAGTTTATGTCTTTAGACCTCATCGGTGATTATCAGTGGTCCTTCGGGTTTTGGTTCTCGTTTTCAGCAGCATCGCGGTTCTTGTTTTTCGACCACATCCGTGGTCTCTTGATTCTCGGTTTTCGACATCCGTGGTCTCGACTCTCAGTTTCCGACCTTCACGGTCTCGACTCTCGATATTCGACCTCCACGGTTTCGACTCTCGATTTCCGACCTCCGCGGTCTCGACGCTCGGTTTTCGACCTCTGCGGTCTTGACTCTCGGTTTTCGACCTCCACGGTCTCGACTCTCGGTTTTTGACCTCCACGGTCTTGACGCTCGATATTCGACCTCCGTGGTCTCGACTCTCAGTTTTCGACCTCCACGGTCTCGACTCTCGATATTCGACCTCCACGGTCTCGACGCTCGGTTTTTGACCTCCGCGGTCTCGACTCTCAGTTTTTGATCTCCGTGGTCTCGACTCTCGGTTTCCGACCTCCGCGGTCTCGACTCTCGGTTTCCGACCTCCGCGGTCTCGACGCTTGGTTTTTGACCTCCGCGGTCTCGACTCTCGGTTTTCGACCTCCACGGTCTCGACTCTCGATATTCGACCTTCACGGTCTTGACGCTCGATATTCGACCTCCGCGGTCTCGACTCTCGATATTCGACCTCCACAGTCTCGACGCTCGATATTCGACCTCCACGGTCTCGACTCTCGATTTTCGACCTCCACGCTCTCGACGCTCAGTTTTCGACCTCCACAGTCTCAACTCTCGGTTTTCGACTTCAGCGGTCTCGATTCAGTTTTCGACCTCAGTTGACGTTCGACTTTTGGTGTTCGACTTCAGTGGAAAGTCATTAGGTTTTTGTCCTTATTGACAAATCTTTCGGTTTTCGACCCCGATGTCAGATCATTCAGTTTCCAACCTTCGTGGTCTTAAGATTTTCGATCTTGAGATCTCAAAGCTCATTTGGAGGATATTTTAGTGGTTATTCAATGGTCATTCAACTTTCGATGCTCGATCTTAGTGGCAAGTGGAAGAAAACAACTCGAAGAGGCATTTGACTCTTGGATCGAGTTATGCTTACTCGACCAGAGTGGGCGGGACTAGATGATATAGGATATTATACTAGACCTGGTTTATAGATAAAGCGGATACATATTGGAGGATAAGCCCACTAAGACATCTAAGCCCAACTTGGGCCCAAAAGGTACACTCCCCCTATAAAAGGGGGTCAAGGTACCTCATTCTCTCATCCTCTCCTCATTACATTACTACACTTTCTCTCTCTTGATCTGAGCACTGACTTAAGCATCGGAGGCCCGACGCCGGGGCCACCCCCGGCGTTGGGTTCTGCAGGTACGGAGGCCGGTTCGAGTTGAAGGAGCCCGGGTGAATCTTATTCACTTCAGTATCTATATATATGGTAACCCTATTGCAAAACTTGGTAACAAATCTTTTTCGTTTTGGAGGGAACGATTAGTAATAGTTTGCACTAAGTGTTGGTCAAATTTTGAATTTCAAATCTGTAGAGCCGAACTGTCTTCAAACCTACCTCGGTAACTGAAATTTTGGTTTCCTATATCATTCATACCACCTTTTGCATCTCTCTCATATCTATTTTAATCTTTTATTTTTGTTCTCTTCCAACTGCTCTAACCTTCCTTCTCAGAAGCATAACCCTAATTCACAACCATGACTAAATCTAAGCAAGGTACAAGAAAGCCGAAGAAAAATGTTCCGCCTCCATCTCGGCGCTCAACTCGTCAAAGCCAAAGTTCCAAAACTCCAACAGATTCAACCATGGCAACCGAGGACATTCAACCTCCTGTTAAATCCTCAACAAAGGTTTCTCCAAGCCCTAAAAAATCTTCAACAACTAAGGTTTCTCAACCAGAAGTTGCCGAACCCAGTGAAAAAGGGGAAAAAGGTTCTCCCTCTGTCGTCATATCTCTAAAGAAGCGCAAGAAGGTCGCCGCTACTGCTGCACCAAAAACCAAAAAGACGAAAAAGGTCGTTCATGTGCCTGAACCTGCTGCTCGTACACCTTCTCACACGAAATCTGGAGGAGAGTCGTCTCCAGATTCTGATGTTGATCTGTTGAACGGAGGTTACCAAACATGTTGCTGAACCTGAGAAATCAGACAACAAACATGCTGCGGACAAGGAACTTCCTCCTCCTGAGAAAGTAAAAATCGTTGCTGAAGTCGAGGGTGATGGTCCAAACAGTCCTCTTACTGTTGGTAATGCTTTCGACCATCAGTTTTATTCTCCTTTGGCTGAAACTCATTTTTCTACCATCTTTTCCCAAATGAAGTTCCATCCTGAACGGACGATTGTTAGCGAACATTATGAACAACTTTGGTTGCTTGAACTTCTGAACAAAGTGGGTCTTGAGGACTCCGTCACGTCTGTTGGGAAGTATTGTCCCTTGCTTGTTGGTGAATTTTATTCAAACCTGACTAACTCTGTATCTGATCCGTCCTCAATGAAGTTTCAGAAGGTGTTTGTGCGTAATAGTGTGATTGATTTTTCTCTGTTTGTGGTGAATTCTATACTTGGTTTAGCTGAAGGTTCGTCTCTTAAATCTCTGACTGATGACCTTGATGAAGTTGCTCGCACCTTGACCGGTGGGAAACTAACCAAATGGCTTGCTCCGGGAATCTTTGTAAAGAGTCTAACTCCGCCTGCCAATGCTCTACAGAAGATAGGAGCATCGAACTGGACGCCTACCACTCACAAGCTGTTTGTCACCCTTACGCAAGCTCGTGTTATTTACCGTATTCTGAATGGTATCCCATTTGATGTTGGCTCTGTGATCATTGATGTTATTGTGGGCTTTGTGGAAATCTCTAAGCCTCATAAGTTGTTGTTGTATCCATCTACCATATGTGTTGTTCTCTTCGAGGCTGGTATGAAAATGGATCTTCGACTTGGTGATAATTATGCACCTGTTAACAAACCTCTTGCCCTTGCCGGTGTTAAGATTGATCCTCCTCGTCCTTCTCTTGTTAAGGCCTCTGATGTACCTTGACAGCTTCGCGGCTTTTTAAATCAGCAAGTGGCAGTTTTTGCAGGACTTGAAAAGAAATTGGCTGATCAGCGAAGTTACTACAAAGAGGTTTTGGGTGCCTTAAAATCTCGTACCCCTTTGGTCTCTAAATCGAAAAAGGGGGAGAAAAAGAAGGATGTTGTTTTAATTGCTGCAAAGAAGAAATCTCTTGCTAAGGGGGAGAAGAAAATAGGATCTGCTGAAGAAAAGAAGAAAAAGGCGGTTATTGTTGTTGCTAAGGAAAAAAGGAAAGAGAAGATTGTTACCGCTAAGAACAAGGGAAAGAAGAAGGTTGTGGAAGAAGATGAAGGTTCATAAGAAGGAGAGGATGAAGAAGCTGGGTCTGATGTCAAGGATGAGGAAGAGGAAGCAGGATCAGAGGAAGAGACTGCGAATGGTGCTGAAGAAGGTTCAGGGGAGGAATCTGACGAGGAAAAATCTGCATAGCCATCTCTCAGCAGGACTTTCATTTGTCTTTTGTTAAAAACTTCTTAATTTTCGTGTTTGTTGAACTCCTTTATTTTTTATTTCTTCTTCTTTTGCATATGATGTACTTTTTCTTAGTATCCTGTGATTTGTTCTAATCTATTCAGGTATTCGAGTCGCTGTTATGAACAACACGTGCGAAATGTGTTTAGTTATTTTGTGGTTAATTTATATGCAGTGCAGAATATGTATTTCATCTTGCAGGTTCAAGAAAATGGTTTTTGATTTATCTGCCAAAGGGGGAGAAATTGTAAATTTTGGTTATTGGCAGTAAATCGATGAACCTTCTGATGATCACAGGATCCACAAGATGCGGGAGTATTTAACGGAAGTTTATTTTTGGTATGAATAAGTTTTGATCTTATTTAAGTCCAAGGGACTAATTATTTGTGTTATTTTTTTGGCAGGACTTTGGGATTGAGGGCGAGAATACACTTTCCATAGTCCAAGAGAAGGAGGATCGCGAGATTCACTTACCATATACATGGTTGGCTTGGGCTCAAAGACTTATCAATAAATTGAAGATAAAAGGAGGACGAGAAGGCAGTTGAGGACGACTTTTTTTGGATTTTGGAATTTTTGAGTGTTTTATTTTTCTTTCCTTGAGTGATAAGCAGTACACATAAGTTTTTGTAACAGAATGTTCGGAGGTTCATTCTGATTTAGTTTGAGGGATTCGAACTAGAAAAATCCATAAGGGAGTTGTGGTCAGATAAGTAGTTGTGTGAATCATTATTCAAGTAGAGTGTAGATGGAGTCTATACTGTAAACCCTTGGATGATGTATGAGTTGTTCACATTAATGAAAGAGATCTGAAGAGAGAGTGGGACGCTCTCCTGAAGGTTCAATTTTTGGTGAAAACTGCTTCCGAAATTGTTTGAATCTTCTTTACTGTCTGTTCGTCTATTTACGTGCAACTCTGGATACTTGGTGTTCAAATATCAAATTTCAGATAATGTGTTAGAAATTATTGTGTTATAGATTAGCACTGGTTATATTATGAAGTATAATTTACTGATATTACGTTAGAAGTTGAAAATTATTCTGTTATAGATTAGAATAGATTATCTTATGAAGTAGAATTTATCGATATTATGTTAAAATCACTACAAGAAATTTCAGAAAACATGACGATAAAATTCGTCACGCAAACCTTATTTTTCGTCACAAAAGTAAATTGATGACGAATTTTTTTTGTCACAGAGATCGTCACCGTAGTCGCGTCATAATAGATCTAAATGACAAATTTCGAATTTGTCACCAAATGTTTCACTTTCAATGACGTTTATAAGTATCGTCATGTTATTTAGTCATCTTTCATGACAATAGTTTTGTCACCTTTATTATGAGAATATTGTCATGTAAACGATTATTTTGTCATAAAAATACAAGTTTTAAATGACGAAAATTTATTTGTCATCTGAACATTATTTTTTAGTGACGAATTTTATTATTTTATCGAATTTATAAAATTTACAGTGACAAATATCTTTGTGGCATTTTTGTTATAAAATTCGTCATATTTCATATAAGTGTCATGAAAGAGTTATTTTATAGTTACAAAATATTGGTTGTCATAGAAAATTTTTTAAATATGACGATAAATAAAATGTCACAAAAGAATAGAAGTAGTGACGAAATATTAGTTGTCTCCAAAAACATACAAAAGCGAGGAATTCTTTTGTCAAGAAATAATCATCTCTATGATTACGAATAAAAAGATTGTCATCAAAAGCTTGAAATATAATGACAACATGAGTTGTCATGAAAAGATAAATATTTAGTGACAAATTTTGTCGTCATTTTAAAATTTTGTATGGTTCAATTCAAACAAATACATCAAAATTACATGTCATAAAAATTACTTTTAATGAAAATTTAAAATTTGTCAATATTATAAATATAATAATTGTCATTAATCAAATATTTAGTGACAAGTTTATTTGTCATATATAATACAGTGACAAAATCTTTCATCATTTAAAACAATTATATCGTGGAACTAAATACTTATAGAAACATTAATCATAAGCTCATTGAATTGATGATATCATAATAAGTAATATATATTGTTAATATGTTCTAGATGGTAAATTAAAAAAACAACAACAATAATAAATTAATAATAGTAATTTTGCTAATTTAAAAACATAAATAAACGGACTAACAATTTCAAAATGTTCCAAACACACTAAAAAATACCAGAGCCAAAGTACTTTAATAAAAAATATAGCAGATCCCATAGTATCACATTTCTAAGTTGACGTATCGCCTGATAGAGCGTCTTGAATATTCAACCCCAAAACACTAGCTTTGGAACCTTCTGCTTACTAAATCTAAGCATCACACACAAAAATGTTGTCCTGTAAGTGCTAAGCTTTCCAAATCAATTAAAATATGAAGAGCATGACACTAATGTAATTCCGCACATGACTAACATGAAACTTATTACTTACATGTAACGTATGAGGTCAGGTTTTGTTCCCAGTGGCAGCCATGAAAGCCATAAGTTTATCGATACTTGCCACTTGTTCTGCATGGTTTGGCTTCTTTCTGCCTGTTCAAGAGCACTAGATTGCTTTCAACATGCATACATTTTCCAGGCACATGCTATGAAATACAAGTTAGCACCTCAACACTTACAATTAATTTATCACACACCTAGTTCAAATAATTATCCATATTAAATAGATTAAAAACAAATGAAATACCATGAACTTGGTAGTACAACTAAAAAAAGCAATAGCAAGAGTAATTCATGAGCCACGTAATCTATATGATGCTGGTGTTTTTCCAATAAACGTAAGATCTCATGAATTCTGAATTTTGATTTGAATATTTACAGATATAAGGATCTTACAGAAAAGAATCACGAGCCACGTAATCTATATGATGCTTGTCGAGGAACTCATGATTAATCACCCACGGGGCATGAGGAATAACCACGTCAACCCACCTGCCAGACAACATATATCGAATTGTCCAATAATCAGATGTGAATAACATCATCAACCCACCTGCCAGACAACAGATATCAAATTGTCCAATCATCACATGTGTACTGCAACAAGAATAAGTTTTACAAAAAACAATGAATCTGCACAAAATTAGCATTCATCCCTCAAACGCAATTCGATATCACTTAAATCCACACATCGCCATTTTTCAAATGTAGCCAATATAGAAATGAAAATTCAAGTCATCGTGATGGAATGCTGAATAGTTGGCCTCATACTGACCAATCTCATCCAGATACAAAAAGTAAAGAAAAATAGTCCTGTACAAATCTTACAAATCTTACAGAGGCAGCAAAATCAGAAAAAAATAAGAAAATGGGATAAAGGAAACAAACTTGCAATGACGAAGGGATCCGTAGCGCTCGGATTCGGTCATAACTGTCTTTCCTTTATACTTGTGTGTGACCTCATCACTACAGCACCCAACGAGAAAGTATGTATTCGGGAACCTACAAATTTACAAGGCGTCACCACACTATAAATTACGACTCTTGTTAATGGCATTAATTTTAACCAGAAATAATGCAACATGCATCAGATTCAGATTCTATTGATTCACAAAAGAAAACATTTACAAAATCAAGCAGATCATTACACAAAAAGATGGAAAAAACAACTCAACAACTCAAAACAGATAGAAGTAAGAACATAGTCTTTGAGAACTCCCACTACACAACTACAAAACATATTGATAACATCTAATGAACGATTTAAGTAGAACAAATTGGGGGAAAAAGTTTCCGAGCCTTTACTCGTAATTCATTCAAAAACATAATTAGAACCACACAGACATAAAATCAAGCACCTTGTGACCATGAAACATAATAGTAACCCCAACCCATAACCAAAACAGGGAAAAAAACCTAAAATAACATAAACCCAGAACAGATTAATAACAGAACAAATAAAACTACAAAATCCGTCCAGTTTCTTGGCCTATTTCGAAGGATGGAGCATCGCCGAAATAGAATCCCATCGGCATACACACGAACTCAGACGGGTAAGCAGTGTCGCTGGAGCTGCAAACGGCGTCGTTTTTGTGGCTGTCGGCGGCTTGCTCTGCTCCTGGGCGGCCACGGAAGAACCGCTCTCAGCCATCGCAACCGTTGTTAATTCCTCTCAAGCTTTTCTCTGCAAAATTGTTTTTACGAAAATAGCAACAAGAACCGATTTAACCCGAATAAGAATCTTCCTGATATTAGATGAATTATCATCATATGGAATGAACAAGAATAGAGAGAAAGAATAATGGAGGCGGTTGTATTGAGAATGTGGGAGGTAAAATTGTGTTGTACAGTGAACCTCGTTTGCTTATGCAAATATACATTTCTTTTACTAGTCTAACATAAGTCTTAAGGATAAGAAGATAAATACATAAAATATCAAATTTCTTATATTCGACTATAATACGGCCTTATTTTTCCTTTTTATTTATGCTATTTTTTTTAAAAAAAAATATTAAAAATGTATTTTTTCTTACTACATTATTGAATGTGATATAAAGCAACACTAATTCTAGTTTTTGACGACATGATAAATTTGTATTTTTTTGTCCAGTAATTAATTCATATTGAAAAATAATTTATGTTTAATTTTATAATTAAAAGTGGTATAGATTGAATTATTATTTAATACCACTTTTAATTATAAAACTTTTACATAATTTAGTTATGCCAATTTAATTAACTTATTTTAGTTAACTTGATTTATGGTTTTTTTTATACTGATTTACCTTATTTACTTTCAATTGAATTATTTATATATTAAATAAATATTTGCTAAATAAATAAATATATTAAATAATGTAATATTATATACATTAAATATATAATATATCTATAAAATATATTAAATATAATATTCAATATATATTTTTAAATAAATATAGTAAATAGTGCATAATTATTTATTTATTTATTTATTTAATTATTTGATTTTTTTTAAAGATGTGTTAAATTTTTATTAATATTTATTTTTACATTAAGCTATTTATTTGAAAGAAGTTTGTTTTATTTTTATTTTATTTATTATTTGAATTCATTTAATTTATTTATTTTAATTTTATTGCATTGATATTTCTAATTATATATATTAACTACATACTAAAAACAACTATAAATAATAAATAAAAATATATTATTTTGTTTTATTCTGTAGTTTATATATTTTACTTAATTCTATTTTATTATATTATTTATTATTTACTATATTTTCTATTTAAATAATAAATACCAAAATACATAAATATTAATATAATAAATAATAAATAGTAAATACAAAATTCCATAAAAAATATAATTAAAATTGAGTACATTTATTTATTTAGTAAATATTTATTTAATATATAGATAAAATTTAATTAAAACTTATCATGTAAATTAGTATAAAAATAACATAAATTGATAGTATAAAAATAAAAAAATTATGTAATGACGATTGTCAAAAGCGTCACTGTAGTTACCAAAACAAACGACGACATTTATTTCGTCATCGTAAAATTTGTCATAATATGATTACATTGATGAATAAAGATGTATGTAATGTATGGTCACAAGACACAAGCACATAATGACGATTTACTCGTAAAAGTCATTTTAAATACCAGCAAAAATGACAACACGTATTTTATCGCTTTGTATTTCGTCATAAAAAGTATTATTGTGACGATTTAAATCTATTGTAATGTATCGTCACAAGACACAATTATATAATGACGAATCACCCGTAGGCGTCATTTTAAATATCATAAAAACGACGACATTTATTTTGTCACATTGCACTTCGTCATATTATATATTATTGTGACGAATTTAAATGTAGTGTAATATATCGTCACAATACCAAATTATATTACGACGCATTATTGAATAGCGTCATCCTAAAAACCTTTAACAACGACGATATTTATTTTGTCACATGAAATTTCGTCATATTTTATGTAAAGATGACGAATTTAGATATATTGTCATGTAAATTATGAGTATGTGACGAAAAACAAATTCGATTATGACGCAAGTAGTAGTCGTCGTAGTATACAATAATGTAGTGACAAATTGTCAAATTCGTCACCATAAGACAATCAAAGGTGACGATTTTTTTTTTGTCACACGAATTTCGTCACGATACATGAAATTTCTTGTAGTAAAGTTAGAATCGATTATATAATAAATTATAAATTATTATTATTATTATTATTATTATTATTATTATTATTATTATTATTATTATTATTATTATTATTATTATTATTATTATTATTATTATTATTATTATTATATCTGATTATTTGTAAAATTATTAACATACATCGTAATATATTGCAGGTGCCACTCGAAGATGACCTTTTAATAGTTGTGAAGAGCTGTTAAATGGGATAAAGATTGCAATTATATGAGACGGGGGTGCTTGTAACAAGGAACACTGGATGGAAGTTATAGCCGACCTCTTTCCTATTGGTACAGATAAGATTGTCATAGGTCATCTGGTTCTTACAAACACTTTATACGTCTTAATATAATATATATTATATTAATATAATTATTATAAATTATGATAGTATAAAATATATTTAATTAAAATGAAAAAAAATATATTAATATAAATTATATTAGTATATAAAAAATTATATTATTAATTTGTTTAATTATTATAAATTATAATAGTATATGATATAATTAATTGTAATAGAAAAATATAAACTAACAACAAATACAATTAAAAATCATATTAGTATAATTACTTTATTAGTCTAATTACTTAATTAGTATAAATTATATTATTATAAATTAGAAATGATACTAGTTTGAAAATATTATATTACTTTAAATTATTATGTTATATATTGGAATTGATTATCTTATAAATTAGAATTTATTACTATTATATTAGAAATTAGAAATTATTGTATTATATATTAGAATTGATTGTCTTATTAATTAGAATTTATTACTATTTTGTTACTGAGTAGAAATTATTGTATTATAGATTAGAATTGATTATATTATAAATTAGATGGGAAAAGATAAAAATTATATTAGGCTCGAATTGGTCATCTCAAAACACGAAAAAGAAGAAAAACATAAGGTGATGAGGTGTCATCGAGGGGAACGTTACAGATGCGTTGTTGTAGGAAATTTAGTTAATGTTGTTAGAAATAATTATATTATAGATTAGAATTGATTATCTTATAAAATAGGATTTATTACTATTATGCTAGAAGTTAAAAATTATTATGGTATAGAATTATAATTGATGATTTCGAATTGATCATCTCGAAACACAAAAAAGAAGATAAGTGGACTTAGCGCTTCATCTAAAGAAATGGTCCGTGATATGACTACTGCTTCGGAAAAATCTAAAGTAATTTCGGCTGCGATTCAGGAGTAAAACCCGGTAGACAACGCTACAGACAGTTGTACGCTCCTTTATATTTCAATAGGATCAACGCTGTACTCGATCAAATAAGATGCGACGGGGGCTCTTGATATATTATGATATTCGGTCGTGTTTATACGTTAATTTTAACTTATGTTTGTGATTGACTTTAGATCAAGCACCTATACGTTGATTGTTATTGAATTGTTAATTTTAACTTATGTTTGTGATTGACTTTAGACCAAGTACATATACATTGATTGTTATTGAATTGTTTAGTTATAATGTGGCATAGCATTTGGAAATGGATAAAAATAAAAAATGAAGCAAAACATTTTCACTAATACTTCAATTAAACATGAACTTGGATTCTTTTCCTACTATAATATTCACACAAATCATATAACTCTGAGAAAAGTGTCAAACAATCTTGTCATAAAATTCGGTCTACTCATATGAAATTAATCGGTCTCAATGAATTGCTCGAACATAATCCGACTTTTTCCGTTCAATTTGTTATTTATGAATTTCAAATTTAAGTAAGAATATTTTTTTTATCTCAATGTTTATTACTGAGTTAATAAGGAGCGGAGTTAAGAAAAAAAAGGGGACTACAATTTTTAATAACATCAGTCATCAGTATTTGTTAGAGATAATTAGTATTATGTTATATAACATAATAATTTCTAAGTTTTAACATAATAATAATAAAATTCATAACATAATGAATTATAATTTATAATATAATAATTTCTAAATTCTAACTGTAAGGTAATAAATTATAATTTATAACATAATACCTAAATTCTAATATAATTTATATAATAAATAAATATTTGATTATAAAAAAAAAATATTTTATATATGTTTTGATAATTTAAAAATTATATAAAAAATTATATAATATATTATTATATTAAATATGTTACTTACTTAAGTATATATGTTAGTTATAATTATAACTAATATAATATATTAGTTAGAATTAATATATATTATATATATATAATGTTATAAAATATATACTTTTTTAATATAAAAATGTAATTAATATATTAATTAATAAAATAATATTTTTTGATTATATAATTATACAAACTAATTAATTAAAAAATTATACATTTTTTTCAACTTATATTACAATACTAATTATAATTTCACCAATATATATATATATTTATATATATAGGGATTGGTTCCAATACATCCGCTTTTTTAAAGTGAGGACGTGAGACCGCATCTCGTCCGTTCTTTTCACATCTAATCTAACGTGCAAGATTAATTCATTATATTAATTAATTTTCGCGGGCGCTTCTTCATCTTCTTCATTCGCACTTGTTTCTTGCTTCTATTCCATTCTCTTCCACTTTCGATGTTATCTCCATTTTATCTCCCGATTCCATTTTCGCACTTGCTTCTTGTTTCTGTTCCATTCTCTTCCACTTTCGATTTGATTTTGCTTTTCGTCTCAATTTATGTTTCGGTTGTATCATTCACAGTCTCTATTCTCGCAGATTCTCGTCTTAATCGGTGAGTATTTTTTGCGTTTGTTTTTGTTTGTAATCTGTTTTTCGATTTTAGGTTTTTTTTTTCACTTAATAGATTTAAGTAATATGATTTGGTTATTTTTTTGATTGGTGTTAGTTTTTTTTTTAATTCAATCCATGTATAAAGTGTATCATCCGTATTTTCAGGTTTTTATTAGTTGTGTGTCTGAGTTGCAAGGTTATTGATGTTTAGTTGCAAGGTTTTTTTTTTTTTTTTTTTTTTTTTTTTTAAAAAAAAAACAACGCCCCGGGGGCGGGGGATTTGGCTGGATCCCCAACCTGTATATAGATCAAGACCCCAAGAAGGGCCCAAATATCAACCAAATACAATCAACATAGTCTCACAATCAAAAGGCAAACAAAAACAGAAAAGGAAAAGGAAAGAAAATACTACAAGGTCTGTCATTGGGCTAACAGGTGCCCGGAATAAATGTATGATCAAAGGAGGAAAAATGAAATCTACTAAAACCGAAAAGATGGATATCCAAGCTGGTCCATCCGTATCAGCGTGCGAAGACGAAGTGGAGCAGTGGTGTCGGTCTGGTACGTGTGTAGGTCCGGTGTGGTGGCGCCAAGGCTGGCAAGGTAGTCAGCAGGCCTGTTCCCTTCACGGAAGATGTGCGTAATCCTGTGATGGACAGACCGTAGGAGAGCTGTAATGCGCATAAGCGGGTGCTGAATCTGCCACGAGCCCTGGTGGCCCGAGGTCAG